>JAPDLB010000058.1:0-275821 GCA_027569935.1 Clonostachys sp. G952
CCTACTAATTAATTAATATACTAATTATATAGAATAATAATATTCTTTTAAATATCTAAATTAAAATTAATAGAAATTAAAATTTTATTAGATATTAGAAAAATATATTTATTTTTTATAATAGTATTTTTAAATATTAAAAAATAAATATATTTTTCTAATATCTAATAAAATTTTAATTTCTATTAATTTTAATTTAGATATTTAAAAGAATATTATTATTCTATATAATTAGTATATTAATTAATTAGTAGGTTTATATTTTATAGCTATAGTAGTTCTAATATAATATTATAACCTTTTAATAATACTAAATTATATATAATATTAAATTTCTTTTCTTTAATTTTAATTATAAAATAATTAGTTTCTAAATTAATAATTCTATTATTATATTTAAATTTTAAGCTTTCTATATTAGCTATTATATAGATTTCTTTTTTCTTTCTTTATAATAAATAAAATTAATTAATTACTATTAGTAAAATATAATTTTTTTATACTCTATAATTAATAAATACTATAAGCTAATTCCTTTTAATTTTTATTTCTATAAAAATATATATAAAGCTTCTAGTTTCTATTACTTTTAAAGTTCTTTAATTTATTATTAATATTATATTATACTATAACTCTATTATAGATAGTTTAAATTATTTTTTATTTAATTAATTTATTTTTTAAATAAATTATACTTATTATTATATTTTAATATTTATTTTAAAAGTTTCTTTAGTATTTTAAATATATTTATATATTCTAAAATATATTATTAAAACTTTCTTAGCTATTTATTATATTTATTTTATTCTTTAGAAAATATAGTTTTTTTATAAAAATAATTCTTAGTTTATTTTTATTTATCTATAGAGATAATTTCTAACTTTTTATTAGATTTCTTATTTTCTATTAATAATATTATTATAATTTATTCTTAATATTAATATTCTATTTCTTTCTAAACTTAGTATTATTTAAATATTTATTTAATAAGATTCTTATTATTATTTTTATTTCTTATTAGATTAAGTATTAACTATTTAGTATATAAATAATTAGAATATTTTTAATTATAATATTATTTAATATATTCTCTATAGTTATAAATAGTTTAATTTTCTTAGGTTTTTTACTTATATTATAATTTATTTTTTTATTTTTATAGATTTTATATTATTATTCTTTATATATTTCTACTAGTATTTTATATATTTTATATTTCTTAGAATATTTTTTTAGATTTTATTTAAAAATAAAATATTAATTAATATTAAATAGTTTATTAATAAAATATAATATTTTCTTATTAGTATATTTAAATAGTATATTCTTATATAACTATAGAAAAATATTATTTTTAATTTTTTATTATTAATAAATAGTATAAAAGATATTATAATAGATTAATTATAATTTTTTATAATACTTAGTTTTTAAGATATTCTTCTAGTTTCTAAATAGTTTATATAAATTATTTAGATATTAAATAGTATTTATAATTCTTTATTTATAAATTATAAATACTTCTACTATAACTAGATTTTACTTTTTAATTTTCTATTAATAATAAGTATAAACTTCTTTATATTCTCCTTATATTATATTTTTTATTTATATATACTATTTCTTTTCTTCTAATATATATTTAATAAAATTATTATTATATTTAAATACTATTTTATATATTATAAATAGTTTATATTCTAGATTTTTTTTTTTTTTTTTATATTTTATTTTAAAGTTTTTAAATATTCTTTTAATCTATTTTTAATTTTTTATTATTATTTTATTATTCTAATTCTTAGAATTTTCTAGTATTTTATAGAAAAATAATATATATATTTTAGAAAATTTAGAAATTTTAATATTATTTAGAGTTTCTTTCTAAGTAGTTCTTCTAATTATTTTAAAAATCTTAATTTTAATTTTTTTAATTACTTCTAATTACTTTTTTTCTTTTTTAATAAATTTTTAATTTTTCTATTTTTTAGACTTTAGATATTAAAATAATATATATCTAATCTTATTATAATTATAATATTTATATTTTTCTATAGCTTCTAGCTCTATAGAATCTAAATATATTCTAAAAATTATAATTTATTATTATTATAGCTTATTAATATTAATATAATAGTTTATTTATTATTTATATATTTATTATTAGTATTACTAGTTATTAATTTTTATAATTATAGTTATATAATTATAAATACTTACTAATCTATTTTTCTTATAGAGTTTTTTCTAAATTTCTTTTTTAAATTAGTTAAAATAATAAAATATAGTATATTTATAGTTCTAACTAGTTCTAACTAAAAGTTAAAGATATTTAGTATTAAAAACTAATACTAATCTGGTTTAATTAAATAGATTAATTTTATATTTTATTTTATATTTTTTATTTTATATTCTAAAGATTTAGTAAAAAACTTCTATAAAATAATTAAAGTTTATTATAATATTTATAATTTATTAATTTCTATATTTATTAAAATATTTCTTTATAATAAATTTAAATTAATTAAAAATATTTCCTTTAAATTATAAGTAAGTATATATAATTTATCTTTTATTAGTATTAAAAATAATAGGGAAATAATTAAAATATATTTATAATTAAATTATAAATTTCTAAAGTTTAGTTTATATTCTATTAAATATTTTAAATACTAATAGTTTAAATAGTATTCCTAGTTCTTATTTATTAGCTATAATTTAGATCTAAGCTTATAGATTAGTATTCTAAATAGTTTATTATTCTATTAGATTAGTTATAATTATTATCTTCTACTATATAATTATAAAATACTTCTAAAATTAAAGAACTTATTCTCTAAAGAGTTTAATTTTAATATTATTATTACTACTATTATTACTATTACTATTATCCTTATTTATTATATTATTATATAGAATAAATAGATTATTAGTAGTAGTAGGAGTATAGTACTACTAAGCTTATAGAATTATAATAGTTATAATATCTTCTTTATTATTATATAATAATTAAGATAAAGTAATTAGCTAAATAAGAGTTATTAATATATAATAGTTAGATAATTTATATTAAATAGAGATTTAGAGTAGATTAAAATTAAACTAATTAGAATATTATTCTAAATAATATAATTAGATTATTATAAGCTATATAATATAAGTTATTATTAATATATAAGTATTATAAAGCTAGTAATAATAGATATATAAATAATTATATTAATAACTATTTAGAAAAGTATTCTATCTAGTAAAATAAATATATATATATAGGAAGATAATATATTAAATATAAAATATATTACTATTAGTATTATATAAATATACTTAATATATAAATAATTAAATATATTAGTCTGCTTTATATAACTCTTAGTAATAACTAAGATAGGTTAGATAATATAAAGAGAGTAGTTTTATAATATTATTATATAGTTTTTTTTTTCTATAGTAAGTAGAATTAATTAATTACTACTAGTAAAATATAATTTTTCTATACTTTATAATTAATAAATATTATAAACTAGTTCCTTTTAATCTCTATTTCTATAAGGATATATATAAAGCTTTTAGTTTCTATTATTCCTAGAGTTCTTTAATCTATTATTAATATTATATTATATTATAACTCTATTATAAATAATTTAGATTATTTTTTATTTAATTAATTTATTCTTTAAGTATATTATACTTATTATTATATTTTAATATTTATTTTAAAAGTTCTTTTAGAATCTTAGATATATTTATATATTCTAGAATATATTATTAAAATCTTCTTAATTATTTACTAAATTTATTTTATTCTTTAGAGAATATAATTTCTTTTTAAAAATAGTTTATAATTTATTCTTATTTATCTATAGAGATAATTTCTAACTCTTTATTAAATTCTTTATTCTTTATTAATAATACTATTATAGCTTATTCTTAATATTAATATTATTTTTCTTTCTAAACTTAGTATTATTTAAATATCTACTTAATAAGGTTTTTATTATTATTTCTACTTCTTATTAAATTAAATACTATTTATTTAATATATAAATAGTTTAAATAGTTCTAATTATAATATTATTTAATATACTCTTTATAATTATAAATAGTTTAGTTTTCTTAGATTTTCTATTTATATTATAATTTAATTTTTTTATTTTTATAGATTTTATATTATTATTCCTAGTATATTTTAATTAATAGATTATTAATTTTATATTTCTTAGAGTATTTCTCTAGATTTTATTTAAAAATAAAGTATTAATTAATATTAGATAGTTTATTTATAAAATATAGTATTTTCTTACTAATATATCTAGATAGTATTTCTTTATATAGCTATAGAAAGATATTATTTTTAATCTTTTATTACTAATAAATAGTATAAAAAATATTATAATATATTAATTATAATTCCTTATAATATTTAGTTCTTAAAGTTTTTTTCTAATCTCTAGATAGTTTATTAAAACTATTTAAATATTAGATAATATCTATAGTTCTTTATCTATAGATTATAAATACTTTTAATATAACTAGATTTTATTTTTTAATTTTTTACTAATAGTAAGTATAAACTTTCTTATATTCTTTTTATATTATATCTTTTATATATATATATTATTTTTCTTTTTCTAATATATATTTAATAAATCTATTATTATATCTAAATACTATTTTATATATTATAAATAGATTATATTCTTTTTAAAAGATTAAGACCTTTAATATAAAGTAGATTAGCTATAGAATAAACTAGATCTAGAGTAAGTATAGTTTATAGAGTAGGCTAAAGAATACTAAAGGGATTATTTTAAAAAGTATAGTAGAAAAAGCAGTCTACTTAGTAGGAAAAAGAGATTTAATTAATTATAGAGTAATTTAGAAAAATAAACTATAGGGTAGATAAAAAAGTAAATTAGTAGCTTAAAAAACCTCTATCTAATAGAGAGAAAGCTCTATATTTATAGATATTTTAAAACTCTAAAAGCTCTAAAGATAATATATTATTTTCTATAATATAGATTTATAACTAAGTAGATATAGCTGCTAGATCTATAATATTAAAAGCAGCTTTATTACTATAAGCAGGCCCTTAACTAACCGGAAGGGTATATAATAAATATAGTCAGTAAATAGCTATATTAGATTATCTTAGATAATAATTATTATTACTTTAAGAATCTTATCAGAAGTATTAACCAGACTCTAAGAGATTAGAATATTTATATTAGATATTATAACTATAAGCTTTAAGTTAGAAAGGAAAGATAATTATTACTATTAGATAATAAACTTCCCCTCTTAGGGACTATAGCTATAGCTGGATTATTTATATATCTAGCTATATAAATAGCTCCTATTATTAGAGTTTTTAAGATATTAATATCTATATCTAGACTGAAAGTATAATATTTAACTTTATTTTATAGTATTAAAAGTTTAGATATAAATTACTAATTATATTTTTAAAAAATATATATTAGATTATATATTATTTAATCTTAGAATATATCTTTATTTATAGTAAAACTAATAGAAAAATAGATTTATAATTATTATAAGATTCTTATATAATAAATATAAAATCTACTAATATAAGTATTATAGTAGATATAAAATCTATTAATATAGCTATTATAGTAATTATAAAGTTTACTAACTAAATACTAAAGTTTTTATATAGTAGATATAAAATTTATTAATATAAGTATTATAATAAATATAAGAACTACTAATATAGCTACTATAGTATAATATAAGATTATTAATATAATTATTATAATAGCTATTATAGTAGTTATAACTACTAATATAATTATCCTAATAAATAGTTATAGTAGATTAGATTAGTAGTTTAAAAGGATTTTTAGCTTTAGAAAGCTCTAAATTAGTTATTTTATTCCTTCTTACCTTATACTAATTTAATATTACTTAATTAACTAGTATAGAGTAATCTAATCTACTCTATAGATTATAGAGTAAATCTTAATACTTCTTCTAAAGGAAATAACTAAATTAGATTTTTAAAGTACTTCTTTAGATCTAATAGATTTCTAAAGATTTATTAAAGAGATATAGTTAGTAGCTTAGTTAATCTATTAGTAAGTATAGCTTTAGTTTCTAAATAGCTAAAGCTTATTAAACTCTTTATAATTTAAATTCTATTATAGTAGAATTTTAATAGTATATACTTAGTTCTAGTATATAGAGTAGGGTTATTACTTATAGTTATATAGCTCTAGTTATTATAGTAGATAGTTATAGAGGTTTTTAAAAGCTAGTTTAGCTCCTTATAGAGCTCTTTTAGCTATTATAGTTCTCTAAGAGCTTTTATAAAACTATCTGCTTTAATCTCTATAATAGATAGAGCTATAATAATTACTTTCTTAGCTTTCTAACTAATAGAGCCTCTAGCTAGCTTAAAGAGATATTTATAAATAGATTTACTAGTAGTTTTATTCTCTATAAAATTACTATTATAATAGCTTTCTAAAGGCTTATTTTATAAATAACTTATAGTAAGGTTTTTAATATCTTTTAGATATTAAAATAGTTTTTTAATAGTTTTTAAATAGATTTTATAAAGTCTATATATAGCTTAAGCTAATTACTAAACTAAAAAAGCTATATTAGATCTGATTTAAAGTATTAGATATATTAAAGTCTTTATAATTTACTAAAATAATCTATATTCCAGAGAGTTATAAAAATCTATAATCTCTATAGCTTCTATTATAAGCCTTATAAAATTAAGCTATAAAAGTACTAATAGAGGTTTCTTTTTAGTAATCTTAAAAGCTTATAGTATCTATTTAATATACTAAGATTAAAAGAGATATAGAGCTTTTTTAAATCTATCTTAGTAAATTTAAACTCCTAAGAAGAAAGCTATAAATCCCTTATTTTCTATAGAGTAAATCTAATAAATTTTCTTTTTTAGCTTATTAATATAGCTAATATTAGAACCTATTATAAAGTAATTATCTATATAGATTACTATAAAGATAATCTTTTTAGTATTATAGAAAACTACTAGATCTAGGATTAAGAAGCTAAAGCCTAGAGATTTTAATAGAGCTTTTAGAGCCTCTTACTATTTCCTAGAGAATTACTTTAGGCTATATAGAGCTTTTAATAATAGGATAGTTTACTCTTTAGAAGGGTTATAACTCTAAGACTTAGCTATAATAAGTAACTTAGAGCTTTTCTTTAGTAGCTTCTTTAAGTCTTTAGAGAGCTTTATATAGAGCTTTTTAATAAATTTACTATTTAAAAAAATATCTATAAAGTTAATTTATTTAATATTATAGTTATATATAGCTACTAGAGCTAATAGTAGCTTCTAGATTAAAGAAATAGCTATAAAAGTAAAAATCTTATTATAATCTAAACCTTTTATTTATAAGAACTCTCTAATAATAAATCTAGCTTTATATTTTAATAGTTTATTATAGAGATTAAGCTTTAGTTTTAGTATATATTTATAACTTAGAGCTCTATAGTCTTTAGATAGATCTTTTAGTACTATAAAGAAAAAAGTTCTAGTATATATTAACTATTTAAGTTTACTAAAGATAGCTTATAGCTAAAGCTCTTTTTCTTTTAATAATAGCTTTAGTATCTTTTTCTAGTTATTAAGCTCTAGTAAAAGCCTAGCTTTAGTATATATTATAATATTTATTTCCCTATATAATATAAGATTTAGTCTTAGAATTAATATATAGTAACTTTATAATTAGCTATTACTTTTCTCTTAAAGATTTTATAGTAATAACTAATTAATCTATTATAATACTAAATACTATTAAATTAACTTTATTTAATTTAATTTCTTTATTTAATAAACTTTCTAATAATTCTATTCTATTTAATTCTCTTCTACTTAATAATACTAATTAAAATAAATATTTATTTAATTTAAAAAGCTACTTTAATCTAAATTAACTTAAGTTAGTATATTATTTATTAATACTATATATAGTACTTTAAGTTATAATAATTATTAAGTATTAGAGGAATATTATTATAATTCTCTATAAGTATATTATTAAAGATTAGATCTATCTCTATACTCTTACTAGCTATAAGATAGAGTAATAGTTCTAATAGGTATAACTACTAGGTCTATATATAAGAGAATAGCTTTATTACTATAAGTAAATCTATAATAGAGTATAAGCTTAAATAATTAATATTTAAAAAAAGATCCTAATAGTTATTATTAATAACTATTATTATATATATAAAAACCTAGTTATTTATAATAATTAGGCTCTAACTATAAAGAATAATTATATTAGAGATATTTATTATTATTATTATAAGAGATAGTTAGTAATAAGTTATAAGAAGAGATAGTTAGTAATAATAAGCTTAGGAAGATATTATAGTTAATTATAAATAATAAATATCTTCTTTTAGAGTTTATAGTTAAATTATATACTTAATAAGCTCTTTTTAGAGTTTTTAGAGTTACTATTATCTATATCTTAGCTAGCTATATAATAAAAAATATAAAAAAAATAGAGTTAAAAGTTAAATATAAACTAGAACTTAGTTAAAAACTAATTATATAGATTATATTATATATAGCCTGATCTTAGGATATTACCCTTTATATATAGTAAAAACCTCTAAAAAAAAAAATAATACTTATTTAATATATTATAGTAGTAGCTTATATCTAGTTAGATAAATCTATTAAATTATCTATAAGCTCTAAATTAGATCTAGGCTTACTAGATTAGTATACTATAGTTAGTAGAGCTTTAGGCTCTAAAGACTTTATAACTTTAAAGGTTTTAAGCTCTTAGAGTTCTAAAATAAGTATTATAGCTAGTAGTATTTTAAGCTCTTATAGCTCTATAGTTAGTAATTTAAGTACTATAGCTAGTAGGTTAGAGAATTCTTATAATAGCTATTATAATAGTTCTTAAGTCTTTTTTATATACTCTATTTCTTTTATTTCCCTTTCTAAAGAGTATAAGAAGGAGGGGTTTTATAGCTATAAGTATTGCGCTTTATCCAGCCTTAACTGGCTAAGGTTTATAGTTGTAAATAGAGGTGTTCTTCTAATTAGTAACTGTATTCCACGGTTATATAGGTTAAAGCTACTTATTATAAAACCTATACTTATGAGATAGATTATATAATTATAATAGCTTGATTATTTTAACTACAGCCTGGTTGGATTCTTCCTTTTAAAGGAAGGCTTGTTTATAGCACTATAATAAGCTCTATTTTATAAAGCTTATATTCTTTAAAATCCTTAGATAAGAGATCTTAGTAATTAGTCTCTTCTTAAAGATATAAATCTAATAGATTTTAAAGCTTAAAAGTATTAGAATTTATTTTAAAATTATTCTAAGAGCTAATTTATAGCTTTTAATCTACTATTTAGAATAAATAAAAGCTTTATAATAAGCTTTAATAGCTCTATAGATCTAGAAGTTAAGCTTAAAGGGAGTTTCAGGCTCTAATTCTTAAAGAAATAGTTACTAAAGGAGTAAATCCTAATTACTAATAATAGTATAATTAACTAACTAAATAACCCCTAGAAGAATATAATACTAGAGATATAATAATAGTCTAAATTATTATAAAATAGCTCTAAGTTTATCTATTAGTACTCTTATAGAGTATTTAGCTAGTTTATTTTATTAGTAAATATAAAAGCTTAAAATACTAAAGATAGTATTTTTAATAGCTAGCTAATCTACTAAATCCTTTATAATTTCCCTACTATTATAGTAAAATTTAATAGAATAGTAGTTATAATAGTTATAAAAACTCTAATAGAAGCCTTTTATAATAGTTATTATAGTAAACCCTTCTTTATTAGAGAGAAGAATAATCTACTTATAGTAGGTTTTTTAATCTATTAAAATAAGCTCTATAAACCTTTTATTATATAGTATAGACTTAAGATAGAAAGTATTTCTTTCTATAAAGTCTAGAGCTCTAAATAGATTAGGAATAACTATATATATTAGAAGTCTATAGCTTTTAGTACTAATATAGACTAAATAGAGAAAATCTTCTTCTTTTATAGAGTTAAAATTAGAGAGATCTTCTATAATTTTAATAATCTTCTTTAGTAATTAAAGCTCTAAATACTCTAGCTATATATATTAAATACTTATTAATTATAGTAGATCTTTATAGATCTTAAGTATTTATAATAAGAGCCTAATAGTACTAATAGTTCCTTATATTAGAGCTTTTTTAATATTAAAACTAGAATAATTTCTTTCTAAAAACTTCTATACTAGAACTTTAGTAGGTATTTTAGTAAACTATTTAATAGGCTTAGTAAGCTTACTAAGCTCTATAAAGTCTAGAGCTTTAGGGGTCTAGCTAAAAGCTTTAGAGAGAATTTAAATCTTTATTAAAATATATTATTTAGTAGACTTAATAAGTTCTTTAATAAGCTATTTAGTAAGCTTAATAAACTTACTAAGCTCTATAAGATCTAGAGCCTTAGAGATCTAGCTAGAGGCTTTAAAGGGAATTTAAATCTCTATAGAGTAGTTATAATTTATATAAGTAGAGAGCTCTTTAGATATTATAAACTTAGAGGTTTTTTCCTCTTTTAGCTATAGATAAAAGCTATATTTTTTAAAGTTTAGAAAGCTATAATAGGTTTTATTATCTATAAATAGTTATTATCTTAAAAGAATACTCTCTAAACTATAGTATTTTATTCTACTAACTATATTAATCTCTAGAGTAAATAGAAAAAGAGCTTTTTTTAACTTTAAATTCTTATAGATTAAAGAGTTATAGGAGATTAGAACTTAAAATATAGTAGTTCTAATATTTATAGAATAAGTCTTACTAATAGCTATTAGAATATAATCTATCTTAGAGTATTTTAAAACTTTATAGTTTCTATAATAAATTCTATTATTTACTAAGTATATTATAAAGCTTATATTATATAGAAGAGTATTTAGTAAATTATATCTCTAACTACTAAAGCTAGGAGCTATTATAATTTTAATAGGTTTAGAGAGCTAATAGATCTAAAAGACTAGCTAGAGGTTCTTTTTATTACTATCTTCTAATAGATTTTAAAAATCTTCTAAACTATAGCTCAGAGTAAAACTAGTAGGTTTAGCTAGCTTTTCTTTAAAAGCTTTAGGCTTAGACCCTTTCTATTAGATTTTTCCCTTAAAGGTTTTTTCAGGGTTTAGAGATTTCTTTTTAATAGATTTATTAATATACTTAGCTCTATAATTTATAGCTTTAGCTACTAAAGAGTTTTTATTATACTATTCTTTCAGAAGGTTTATTATAAGAAACTATAGGTTTAGGGGCTCTAGAGAGTTTCTAGAGGTTTTAATAATCCTAAGGTTATTCTATTAGTATTCTATCTACTATAGGAAGATTTCTTTTAGAGTCTTTAGATACTAATTAGCCTAATCTATAGAGATTATAATAATCTTAGCTAATAATAGCCTAGCTAGAAGGTTATTAAATATTCTATTAAAGATTTCTAATAAACTTTTAAAGTTCTTATAATAAAGTCTATAAAATTTAATATATAGATAGCTATACTGAATTTTAATACTATAAAAAAACTATTTAACTAGTAATTTATAGATCTCTATAGAAGAAATCTACTAAGTTATAATAGCTTATAAACTCTCTATATAGTTATCTTTTAATAGTATAAGTAAAATAGTTTAATTTAGATCTAATAATTATTAAGCTATAGTAGGGTTTACTATAAATAATAATAATCTAAGAGCTTTAAATTAGATCTCTAGAGTTTATTTCTACTAATTAAAGTTATAAAACCCTTATAATTTAGAAGCTTTAAAGAACTTAGAGACTTTTTTATTAAAATCCTTAATAATAAAATCTTTAAAAACCCTAGTTAAAGAGTTAAAGCTCTAAAAGCTTTATAAGATAAACTATTAAGTAGTACTAATAGTATTAGAAACTAGTTAATTAATACTAATAGTATTAGAGATCTATTATAACTATAGTAGATTTATAATAGTTATAAGCTATTAAAGAGTTTACTATATAGTAATAATAGCTTTAGTAATATTTAGATTCTAAAGGCTCTAAATAATAATAATATTATCTATTATAAAATCTAAAGAAATAATACTAATAGTACTAAAGTTTACTAATTAACTCTATAAGCTTTAAGTAGTAATAGTACTTTCTACTATAGAAATAGTATTAATAATACTAAAAGAGTTTAATTAGCTAGTTATAGTAATAGTACTAGCTATTAGAATAACTACTAAAGAAAAATAGATTTTAATACTTTTAAAAACTAATCTCTTTATATAGCTATCTTTATTAGCTATTTTAGATCTTCTTTAATAAAGAAAACTACTAAGATCTAAGTTAAAGTATAGAGTAAGTTAGAAGACTTTCCTAGTATAGAATAAAGGTTTTTATATCTAAAGATAAAGCTTTTTCCTATTAAAATAAATAGAAATTAGATTTATAATCTTTTAAAAAATTAAGACCTCTAGTATAAAATAAACTAGTTATAAAGTAAACTAAATCTAGAATAGATATAGTCTATAGAATAAGCTAAGGAATACTAAAGGAATTATTTTAAAAAGTATAATAGAAAAAATAGCTTATTTAGTAAAGAAAAGAGATTTAATTAACTATAGAGTAGCTTAGAAAGATAGATTATAGGATAAATAAAAAAGTAAATTAGTAATTTAAAGAACCTCTATTTAGTAGGGAGAAAGCTCTATATTTATAAATATTTTAGAGCTCTAAGAGCTCTAAAGATAATATATTACTTTCTATAATATAGATTTATAATTATTATAAGATTTTTATATAATAAATATAAGATCTACTAATATAAGTACTATAGTAAATATAAGATCTACTAATATAATTATTATAATAATTATAAGGTTTACTAATTAAATATTAAGATTTTTATATAGTAGATATAAAATCTATTAATATAAATACTATAGTAAATATAAGAACTACTAATATAGCTACTATAGTATAATATAAGATTATTAATATAATTATTATAATACCTATTATAGTAGTTATAACTATTAATATAATTATTCTAATAGGTAGCTATAGTAGATTAAGCTAGTAGCTTAAAAGAGCTTTTAGCTTTAGAAAGCTCTAAGTTAGTTATTTTATTTCTTCTTACCCTATACTAATCTAATATTACTTAATTAACTAGTATAGAGTAATCTAATCTACTCTATAAACTATAGGGTAAATTTTAATAATTCTAGTTTTTAGTTTATCTTATATTTTATTTTAAAGTTTTAGAATATTTTCTTAATCTATTATTAATTTCTTATTATTATATTATAATTCTAATTCTTAGAATTTTTTAATATCTTATAAAGGGATAATATATATATTTTAGAAAATTTAGAAATTTTAATATTATCTAGAGTTTTTTTCTAAGTAATTTTTCTAATTATTTTAAAAGTTTTAATTTTAATTCTTTTAATTATTTCTAATTATTTTTTACTTTCTTTAGTAGATTTCTAGTTTTTCTATTTCTTAGATTTTAAATATTAAAATAATATATATTTAACCTTATTATAGTTATAGTATTTATATTTTTTTTATAATCTCTAGCTCTATAAGTTCTAAATATATTCTAGATTCTATAAATAGAAATAGAGCTTATTATACTTTCTAGTTAAATTTATAGCTTATTTTAATATAGCTCTAACTAGTTTATTTTTCTTTTTTTTATTACTTCTATTTAAAAAGATAGTTATTAATATATATTATAATAGCTATATACTCTAATAGTTCTTCTAGTTTATTAAGTTTAAAAAGTTAATTTTTAATTTCTTTCTTTAGTTTATTATAAAATATAGCTTTAAGAGATATATTATTCTAATCTAGTTATAATATAATCTCTCTAAATTTTACTATATAATCTAAAGTAGTTTCTATTTATTTAAGATTTTTAAATTCTTTTATAGCTTATTATTCCTAGTCTATCTTACTAAATATAATAATAAAAATAATAATAAAGTTATTATAATTAGTAAAAATATTAATAGTTTTCTAATTTTATAGTTTAGATTTAGCTTTATTATTATACTAATTATAGAGATATATTTAAAACTATTATTCTATAATTCTAATAAAATATATTTCTATAAATTTAATCTTATTTTTATTTTCTTTAAATTTTATTAGAAAGAACTTAAAGTATATTTAAAACTAGATTCTAAATCTATTAAATTTTTAAATATCTCTAATAAAGAGTTCTAATAGTATTAATTAAATAATCTTATTCTAATCTTTCTATAATTTATTCTTTTTAAAACTCTTAATTTAAAATATAAATTATTTAATAATTTACTAAATAATAAATAATTTTATAGTATTATTTTATTAAATAGAGATTCCTAGAGTAATTATAATATTTTCTTTATTATTATATAGTAATTAAGATAAAATAATTAGCTAAATAAGAATTATTAATATATAATAATTAAATAATTTATACTAGATAAAGATTTAGAGTAGATTAGAATTAAACTAATTAAAGTATTATTTTAAATAGTATAATTAGATTATTATAAACTATATAATATAAGTTACTATTAATATATAAATATTATAGAGCTAGTAATAATAGATATATAGATAATTATATTAATAACTATCTAAAAAAGTATTCTATCTAATAAAACAAATATATATATATAATAAGTTTATTATCTATCTATTATTTACTTATTACTTATTCTAAGTAATAGATTAATATTTATTAATTAGAAGTTTAAATAGATCTATTCCTTATATATATCTTTATATAGCCTGATAGAGGTCTTTATTTATAATATTATCTAATTCTAATTCTAAGATAGAGTTTAGATCTAGTCTCTCTATTAGATTAGCTAACTTATTTCTTTCTTTCTATAAAGACTAATATAGAATTATTTTCTTTAAGAACTAGTAAAATAGGTTTAATACTTAGTAATTATTATAAATAGAGTATTTTTAAGTTTATAATTATTTATTTCTTATTTATTATTCTTTAGCTAACTATTATAATATTACTATAAACTATAGGTTTAAACCCTAATAATTTTCTAGCTATAAACTAGTTTTTAAATTCTAAATATTAATAGAGTAATAATAGCTTACTAATAGAACTTTTATCTATTTTTATTATTATAGATATTATTATATTACTATTTCTAGTTTACTTTCTCTAGTAATTTTATCTTATCTTAGAAACTAGAGCTTATTTAGTAAATAAAAGTACTAATATCTAAGATTTATAATACTATTATATAATATCTAACTAATTATATTAAATCTAATAATATTAAGTTTGTTAAATTTGAGAGATTATAGCCACTATAAGTTAGTGGGGTCAGATCGCTGTTAGCGATTCTGACCACTAGCTGCTAGCTATCGCAACCACTAGCCTTTAGCGATTGCAGCCACTGGCTACAATCGCTAATAACCTCCTGCCAACGCTAGCCAATAGCGATTGAGATCGCTATCCGATAGTGATTACGATCACTAACCAATAGCGGCTGCAGCCACTGTGGGTCAGTGGCTACAGCCCGCTATGACCGCTACGGCTTAGCGGGCCCTAGGAACCCTCAGGGGTCCGGGCTACCAGAGCTATTATTAGGTTATCGGGCTTATCTAGCCCAGATAAGGGTCTAGAAAATCCGGGAAAAATCCTAGGATATTCTTAGACAACCTAACCTATACTAAGCTACCCTATAACCAGCCTACCCTAGACTAGGTCTTAGATCTTAGATAATTCCTTCAGCTTTAAAGATAAGATATCTAATATCTATACTTAACTAATCAGCTTAAGAGCCTCTTTCAGATAAAAATAAATCTTATAAAAGCTATATATATTAGTTAAAGGTTTTAGTAGTTATAAGTTAATATTTTAGATTTCCTATAGTAATAAATTTTATAGAAAATTAAAAGTAGCCTAGGAAGTAGCTTTAGTAGGTTTTAGAGTAGTTTTTAGTTAGTAGATTTATAAGAGAAATTAGTATAATTTTCTAATCTCTCTTATAAAAATAAGATTCTTTTATACTATATTTTATACTATATTAAATCCCTCTAGTATTAAAACTTACTAAGTAATAGCAGAGTTAGTAGTTAAGAGCTATAAGTTATAGTAAACTTCCCTACTATATTATAGCGGTCTTAAGGCCTAATATACCTTAAAGGCTATTATAATTTCAATAAAGTTAATAGTAGATATAGTATTAGCTAACTTAAAACTATCTCTTAAAATATTAAACTAAGAAGCTCTAGTAAAGGTTTTTATTTAGATTAAAGAAAAAGCTAAATAATATAAACTAGGAGATTAATCTATCTAGTCTGAGTTATACTATATATAGTAGCTTAGTTTTCTTAAGTTTTCTATTTATATTATAAATTAATTTTTCTATTCTTATAAATCTTATATTACTATTCTTAATATATTTTAGTTAATAAACTATTAGCTTTATATTCTTTAGAGTATTTTTCTAAATCTTATTTAAAAATAAAATATTAGTTAATATTAGATAATTTATTTATAAAATATAGTATTTTCTTACTAGTATATCTAGATAGTATTTTCTTATATAGCTAGAGAAAGATATTATTCTTAATCTTTTATTACTAATAGAGAGTATAAAAAATATTATAATATATTAATTATAATTCCTTATAATACTTAGTTCTTAAGATATTTTTCTAGTTTCTAAATAGCTTATAAAAGCTATTTAGATATTAAATAGTATTTCTAGTTCTTTATCTATAAACTATAAGTACTTCTAATATAACTAGATCTTATTTTTTAATTTTTTACTAATAGTAGATATAGACTTTTTTATATTTTTCTTATATTATATTCTTTATTTATATATATTATTTCCCTATATTATTAAAAGAACTAAGTTAAGTATAGGGGAAATAGCTTAGGGGTAGAAATAGTCTATCTAATTTTTAGCCTATATATCTACCCTAAGTTATATATATTATAATAAAAACAATAATAAAAGCTTTAATTTGTATTTTATAAGCAAAATAGCTATATATTCAGAATTAGAAATTAATTCTATAATTAATAATATACTTACTGGTTTATCTATATATATTACTATAAAGAAATAGATAATTCCTTATATAATACTTAGATAATAATTAGAAGATAGCTTTATATAAGTATAAGTATATAAATACTAATAATATCTCTTAAAAGCAGAAGAAGAGAGAGTTAGGAGATAGATTATATCTTAAGAATTACTAGAATATATATCTATATATTAATAGCTTTAATATATTATTTCCTAGATCCTTTAAGATTAGAAGGATCTTAAGCCTCTTAATAGGTCCTGGGTTAACTAGTTTCTCAGTTATTAGAAGGGCCTAGGAGTTAAGATTAGAAAGCGAATATTATCAGCTAGGCTTAATAGAGCTAATCCTAAGAATATTAAGAGGTTCTTTAATAACTATAACTCAGTCTCTTAGACTAAACCGGAGAATATATAGAATACTAATAAGGCTGGTATTATAGAGGGATATAGTTTTAACAGCTTTATTATTAGCTCTAATAAAGAAAGCTATAAGTATATAGTTCTTAAAAGGAACTAAGAGAGAGCTTAGGTTATACTTATTAAAGCTATTTCTACTATTAGAGAGACTCTAACTCCTTATATTATATTTAAAGGTAAAGCAGTATAGTAATAGTAGTTTAAAGATAACTTTAATAAAAAGTAGCTATTTATAATATTATAAAATAGATAGATTAGTAATACTCTTATACTTAAGTAGTTTTAATAAGTATTTATTCTGGAAACTGCTCCTACTAATCCCTCTAAGGCTTAGCTACTAATAGTTAATAGCTACAGCTTATATATAATACTGGAATTTATATAGGAATACTTCTAAAATAATATCTTCCTTCTCTTCTTATCTATATATACCTTATATATCTTACAGCTGCTTAATTTAGATATATTTTCTATACTGAAAGCAGTCTATTAAAGATATCTAGAGCGGTTTAATAAAATACTTAATTTAACTATAATTAGAAAGGCTAACTTCTTTAAATATTATACTAAAGCTTGTAAAGAAGCTCTAATAGTAAAGAATATCAAGTCAGGATTTCAGACTATAGGAATTTATCTTTTAAACTACTGAAAGGTACTCCTAAGCAGCTAAGTTATAGCTATAGCTAAGGTACTCTTAATACTATAAAAGCCGGCCTAGAAGAATAAATATAACCTTTAAATATCTCGAAATAGCCTTTAAGTTATTAATACTATAAGGTATTTATACCCTGCTAGCTCTTATATAAGAAGGCTGCTTATATAATATAGCTATAAGGTAGTATAAATAATTAATTTATTAAGTATTTAACTAGTTTTAAAAGATTAGGAATTAGAGGCCTAAAAAGCCCTGAATAAATATCTAAGTTATAAGAAGTATAGAGCTATTAAACTAGATAAGAATAAGATTTTCTACTTACTTATACAGATAAAAGATATATAAGGTAAGCTTAATAAATTAAGGAGGAAGAGGTAGTATATATAGAAGCTATAAATCTCTAATAATAATAATACTAATACTGCTATAATTATTATAACAAGCTAATTATAATAGTATAATTCTTATAGCTATTAGAGTTAAATTTATATAGTAATTATTAAGTTGTATTATTAAGGCTATTAAAAATATATAGTATTTAGAATAAACTACTTCTACCCCTAGACTACTTCCTCCTTACTCGACTTATATATAGATAAATAAGTATAAGGTTAAAACTTATCTCTATATAGATCTTAGGAACTTTACTATAATAAATCTATATTATACTTATTAAAATTACAGTAGCTTTTAAAATATATTAGACCTTAAGACTACTATAATATAGTAGAGAAGTTCGCTATAACTTATAGTTCTTAACTACTAACTCTGCTATAACTTAGTAAGTTTTAGTACTAGAGAGACTAAATATAATATAAAATATAGTATAAAATATTAAATTTAAAAGATTATAATTATTATAAATTAGTAAAATTAAAATACTATTAGTAATTCTAACTACTAGCTACTAGTAATTATAACTACTAGCTTATAATAGTTATAATTATTAACCTCTAGTAATTATAGCTACTAGCTATAATAACTAATAACCTCCTATTAATACTAATTAATAGTAATTAAAATTACTATCTAATAGTAATTATAATTACTAATTAATAGTAGCTATAGCTACTATAGGTTAATAGTTATAATCTACTATAACTACTATAGCTTAATAAGCTCTAGAAACCCTTAGAAGTCTGAATTACTAATAGAGCTATTATTAAATTATTAGATTTATTTAGTCTAAATAAGGGTTTAGAAAATTCAGAAAAAATCCTAGAATATTTTTAAATAATTTAATCTATATTTAGATTATTTTATAATTAGTTTACTCTAAATTAGATCTTAAATCTTAGATAATTTCTTTAATTTTAAAAATAAAATATCTAATATTTATATTTAATTAATTAGCTTAAGAGTTTTTTTTAAATAAAAATAAATCTTATAAAAACTATATATATTAATTAAAGATTTTAATAATTATAAATTAATTTTTTAAATTTCCTATAATAATAAATTTTATAGAAAATTAAAAATAATTTAGAAAATAGTTTTAATAGATTTTAAAGTAGTTTTTAATTAATAAATCTATAAAAGAAATTAAATAGAATTTTCTAATCTTTTTTATTTTTTTTTAAAGGTTTTTACTATATATAAGAGATAATATCCTAAGATTAGACTATATATAATATAATCTATATAATTAGTTTTTAACTAAATTCTAGTCTATATTTAACTTTTAATTCTATTTTTTTTACTTTTTATTATATAACTAGCTAAGATATAGATAATAGTAACTTTAAAAACTTTAAGAAAAACTTATTAAATATATAACTTAATTATAAGCTCTAAAGAGAAATACTTATTATTTATAATTAATTATAATATCTCTTTAAGCTTATTATTACTAACTATCTCTTTTTATAACTTATTACTAACTATCTCTTATAATAGTAATAATAGATATCTCTAATATAATTATTCCCTATAGCTAGAGCCTAGTTATTATAAGTAACTAGATCTTTATATATATAATAATAGTTATTAGTAATAACTATTAGAATCTCTTTTTAGATATTAATTATTTAAATCTATACTCTATTATAGATTTACTTATAATAATAAAACTACTCTCTTATATATAGATCTAGTAGTTATATTTACTAGAACTATTACTCTATCTTATAACTAGTAAGAGTATAGAAATAGATTTAATTTTTAATAATATATTTATAGAGAACTATAATAATATTTCTCTAGTACTTAATAATTATTATAATCTAAGATATAGTACTAGTAGGTAATATACTAATTTAAATTAATCCAGGCTAAAGTAGCTCTTTAAGTTAAATAAATAAATATCTATTTTAGTTAGTATTATTAAATAAAAAAGAATTAAATAGAATAGAATTATTAGAAAGTTTATTAGATAAAAAAATTAAATTAAATAAAGTTAATTTAATAATATTTAGTATTATAGTAGGTTAATTAGTTATTATTATAAAATCTTTAAAAGAAGAATAATAACTAATTATAAAGTTACTATATATTAATTCTAAGACTAAATCTTATATTATATAGAGCTAGTCTCTCTTATAAAAATAAGATTTTTTTATACTATATTTTATACTATATTAGGTCCCTCTAGAACTAAAACTCACTAAGTTATAATAGAGTTAGCAGTTAAGAGCTATAAGTTATAACAAATTTCCCTACTATATTATAATAGTTTTAAAGCCTAATATATCTTAAAAACTACTATAATTTTAATATAAAAAAATCTTATTTTTATAAAAGAAATTAGAAAATTATACTAATTTCTCTTATAGATCTATTAATTAAAAACTATTTTAAAACCTATTAAAATTATTTTCTAAACTATTTTTAATTTTCTATAAAATTTATTATTATAGAAAATTTAAAAAATTAACTTATAATTATTAAAATCTTTAATTAATATATATAGCTTTTATAAGATCTACTTTTATTTAAAAGAAACTCTTAAACTAATTAATTAAAGGAAAATATTAAATATTTTATCTTTAAAGCTAAAAGAATTATCTAAGATCTAAGATCTAGTTTAAAATAAACTAGTTATAGAATAATCTAAATATAGATTAGATTATCTAAGAATATTCTAGGATTTTTTCTAGATTTTCTAAACTCTTATCTAGACTAAATAATTCTAATAATTTAATAATAGTTCTACTAGTAGTTTAAATCCCTAAGAGTTTCTAAGACCTACTAAGCTATAGTAGTTATAATAAATTATAGCTATTAATCTATAGTAACTATAGCTACTATTAGTTAGTAATTATAATTACTATTAGATAGTAATTTTAATTACTATTAGCTAGTATTAGTAGGAGATTATTAGTAATTATAGCTAATAGCTATAATTACTAAAGGCTAATAGTTATAATTACTATAAGCTAGTAGTTATAATTACTAGTAACTAGTAATTAGAATTACTAATAGTAATCTAACTCTACTAATTTATAATAGCTATAATTTTTTAAATTTAATAATATTTATAGAGATAAATTAATATTAACTTCTAGATAATTACTTTTTCTACTTAGTAATAAAACCTTATCTAATATTAAGCTTAACTAACTCTAAATCTAAACTCTAATTAAAATTAATAGAATAAAATAGATAAAAACTTAATTAATTAAATAAAAGCTATCTCTATATAGATTATCTTAATATAGTATATAATATACTAAAACTAAAAGTAATATATTAGATTAAAATATATATATATAATAGAATAGTTATTAATAAAATATAGCTATAGCTCTTAATCTAGCTAATTCTTATTTCTAATAAGTATATTATTAGTATATAATAGCTAGCTATTATAGTATAGAGATAGCTTAAGTAGATATAGCTACTAGATTTATTATACTATAAATAGCTATATTACTATAAGAAGCTCTCTAATTAATTAGAGATTTAAAAATTTAATATAATTAAGATATAGCTCTTTTAGTTACTAACTAATTATTATTATTATTCTTTAAAGAGCTAGATTATTTATATTAATTTAGTTTTCTCTAGTAGGAATTAATATATTAGTTATATTTATTTTATTATTATAATTATTACTTATAGTAGTTATTAGTAATAAGTACTTATAAGAAGATAATTATAATTAAGATAAGATATAATTAATTAATTAAGATAAACTTAGAAGAGTAGTTATTATTAATAGATAATAAAGCTTTCCCCCTTAGGGATTATAGCTATAGCTAGATTATATATATCTATCTATATAAATAGCTTCTATTATTAGAATTTTTAAGATATTAATATCTATATCTAGACTGAAAGTATATTTATTTAATCTTTATTCTATAGAAAATCTAGATATAGACTGCTAATTATATATATAAAAAAAACCCTATATAATAGATAAATTATATATTATATCTAATCTTAGAATAATTTTATTTATAGCTAAAAAAAAATAAAAAAAAACTAAAAATATATATTACTTTTTCTCTTTTAATATATATTTAGTAAACTTATTATTATATCTAAATACTATTTTATATATTATAAGTAGATTATATTCTAGATTCTAATTTATTTTATATTTTATTTTAAAGTTCTAAAATATTTCTCTAACTTATTATTAGTTTTTTATTATTATATTATAATTCTAATCCTAAGAATTTTCTAATATTTTATAAAAAAATAGTATATATATTTTAGAAAATTTAGAAATTCTAATATTATTTAGAGTTTCTTTTTAAGTAATTTTTTTAATTATTTCTAAAGTTTTAATTTTAGTTTTTTTAATAATTTTTAATTATTTCTTATTTTCTCTAGTAGATTTCTAATTCTTCTATTTTTTTAGTTTTAAATATTAAGATAATATATATCTAATTTTATTATAATTATAATATTTTCTTTTCTCTATAATCCCTAGCTCTATAAACTCTAAGTATACTCTAGATATTATAGATAGTAGTAGAGCTTATTATACTCTTTGGTTAGATTTATAGCTTATATTAATATAATTCTAACTACTTTATTTTTCCTTTTTTTATTACTTTTACTTAAAGAGATAATTATTAATATATACTATAGTAGCTATATATTCTAATAATTCTTCTAGTTTATTAAGTTTAAAAAGTTAATTCTTAATTTTTTTCTTTAGTCTATTATAGAATATAGCTTTAAAAGATATATTATTCTAATTTAAATAAAATATAATTTCTCTAAATTTTACTATATAATTTAAAATAATCTCTATTTATCTAAGCTCTTTAAGTTTCTTTATAACTTATTATTTATAATTTATCTTATTAAATATAGTAATAAGAATAATAATAAAGTTATTATAACTAGTAAAAATATTAATAATTTCCTAGTTTTATAGTTTAGATTTAGCTTTATTATTATACTAATTATAGAGATATATCTAGAACTAGTATTTTATAGTTCTAATAAAATATATTTCTAAAAATCTAATTTTATTTTTATCTTTTTTAAGTTTTATTAAAAAAAATTTAAAATATATTTAAAACTAGATTCTAAATCTATTAAACTTTTAAATATCTTTAGTAAAAGATTCTAATAGTATTAATTAAATAATTTTATTCTAATTTTTCTATAATTTATTCTTTTTAAAACTCTTAATTTAAAATATAAATTATTTAATAATCTATTAAATAATAAGTACTTTTATAATATTATTCTATTAAGTAGAAATTCCTAGAATAATTATAGTATTTTTATTATTATTATATAGTAATTAAAATAAAATAATTAGTTAAATAAAAGTTATTAATATATAATAATTAGTATTATATAGTATAAACAACTATATATAAATAGGTATTAGATTAATATTAAATCTATATTATTCCTAATAAAAACCTTCTATAGTAGTAAATATATACTATACTTATAGAGGCAAATTAATTAATAACCTTATATAACTAACTTTTCTTATTCCTAAATAAATATAATTTTAGATTAAACTAAAATAAACTCTAATATACTAATACTAAACCTAATCTAATAAAACTAATACCCTGATCTGAATATAACTAAAAATAATATAAAGCTTAAATAATTAATTTTTAAGAACTATCTCTACCCTAATTAACTTAATATAATATATAATATACTAAAACTATAAATTATATATTAGATTATAGTAGGCCTATATAAGTAGATAGCTATTCTTAAGATATAGTTTTTCTTCTAACTAGTCTCTATTCTCTATAAGTATCTATAGTAGTACTAGGCAGGCTGTATAATAAAGTAATAGACTAAGTAGATATAGCTACTGGATCTATAATATTAAAAGCAGCTTTATTATTATAAGCAGGCTCTTAACTAACTGGAGGGGTATATAATAAATATAATCAGTAAATAGCTATATTAGATCACCTTAGATAATAGTTATTATTACTTTAAAGATCTTATTAGAAGTATTAACCAGGTTCTGAGAGATTAGAATATTTATATTAGATATTATAGCTATAAGCTTTAAGTTAGAAAGGAAAGATAGTTATTACTATTAGATAATAAGCTTCCCCTCTTAGAGGCTATAGCTATAGCTGGGTTATTTATATATCTAGCTATATAAATAGCTCCTATTATTAGAGTTTTTAAGATATTAATATTTATACCTAGGCTGAAAGTATAATATTTAACTTTATCTTATAGTATTAAAGGTTCAGATATAGACTACTAATTATATTCTTAAAAAATATATATCAGATTATATATTACCTGATCTTAGGATATATCTTTATTTATAGTAAAACCAATAGAAAATATAATAATTAGGAAAGTATAATATTTAACTTTATCTTATAGTGTTAAAGGTTCAGGTATAGACTGCTAATTATATTCTTAAAAAATATATATTAGATTATATATTGCCTGATCTTAGGATATACCTTTGTTTATAGTGAAACCAATAGAAAATATAATAATTAGATAACTTATACTAAATAGAATCTAAAATAGATTAAAATTAAACTAATTAGAATATTATTCTAAGTAATATAATTAGATTATTATAAATTATATAATATAAGTTATTATTAATATATAAATATTATTAATATATAATTCCAGACTTAGTTTTAAAAATAATATATAGTAATTTTTATAATTAGCTATTACTCTTCTTTTAAAGATTCTATAGTAATAACTAATTAATCTATTATAATTCTAAATACTATTAAATTAACTTTATTTAATTTAATTTTTCTATCTAATAAACTTTCTAATAATTCTATTCTATTTAATTCTCTTCTAATATTTATTTAACTTAAAAAGCTATCTTAGCTCGGATTAACTTAAGCTAATATATTACTTACTAGTACTATATATAGTATATTAGATTATAATAATTATTAAGTACTAGAGGAATATTATTATAGTTCTCTATAAGTATATTAAGTATTAGGTTTATTTATATACCTTTATATTAATTAGCTACTAGATAAAGTAATAGTTCTAATAGATATAACTACTAGATCTATATATAAGAGAGTAGCTTTATTATTATAAGTAAGTTTATAATAGAGTATAGGCTTAAATAATTAATATCTAAAAAGAGATCCTAGTAGTTATTACTAATAACTACTATTATATATATAAAGATCTAGTTACTTATAATAATCAGGCTCTAGTTATAGAGAATAATTATATTAGAGATATTTATTATTACTATTATAAAAAGTAGTTAGTAATAAGTAGTTATAAGAAGAGATAGTTAGTAATAATAAACTTAGGAAGATATTATAGTTAATTATAGATAATAAGTATTTCTCTTTAGAGCCTATAGCTAAGTTATATATTTAATAAGCTCTTTTTAGAGTTTTTAGAGTTATTATTATTTATATCTTAGCTAGCTATATAATAAAAAGTAAAAAAAAATAGAGTTAAAAATTAGATATAGATTAGAACTTAGTTAAAAACTAATTATATAGATTATATTATATATAGTCTGATCTTAGAATATTACTTTTTATATATAGTAAAAACCTCTAAAAAAAAATATAAATATTATAGAGCTAGTAATAATAGATATATAAATAATTATATTAATAATTATCTAGAAGAGTATTTCTATTTAAGAAATAAATATATATATATAATAAGATTATTACTAGTTTATTACTTATCTATTACTCTGCCTGAGTAATAGGTTAATACTTATTAGCTATTATCTTCCAGTGGAATCTATACTTATATATAAACTTATACAGCCTAACAGAGGCCTTTGTTTATAATATATAACAGCAGACGAGGCTGCAGCAGCCTTTGACTTTAAACTCTACTGATATACTCCCTCGTTGCCTGCGGCTATCACAGCTGTTATTATCTTTACTAGCCTCATGATCTTATATATCTGGCGTATATATAAGGCTCGAGCCAGATACTTTCTAGCTTTTGCTCTTAGTGGAGTATATAAGTGATTTACTGTGATTTTTATTACCTCCAAGAGATATATAGGTTAATATATTCAACAGCAGTTCAGTTAATCGGATATATAGCCAGGGTATAGAATTACTATAACTAATTTTCTATCGGTAGCTTTATTATACAGGCTATACTTATCCTCGTTATACTAGCGCTCTATACCGCCTTGATATATATAATCCTAGGCCGCCTGATCTATATACTCAGTATATCTGAGTTATCCTTTATTCCGCCTAAATAGATTATCTATATATTTATCACAGGTAATATTATTATATTTTCTCTCCAGGCAGGAGGCAGTAGTATCTAAGCAGTCAGTATATTAGAATTCTATAATATCAGCGAAAAAATTATTATTACTAGTCTGTTTATCCAGATAGCTTTCTTTAGCTTTTTTATTATTACTTCTATATTATTTTATTACCACCTTAGTTCCTAGCTGACCGAGATAGTATTAGTAGGAAATATACCCTGGAAACAGTACTTATATATACTTTATATAACCAGCCTAATAATTCTGATTAGAAGTATCTTCAGGGTTATAGAGTACCTCTAAGGAAACGGTGGATATCTTATTTTATATAAGATTTTCCTATATATTTTTAATACTATCCTTATAGCTGCAGTGATGCTCATTTTCCTTGTACGGTATGTATAGCACTTGCAGCCACAGAAGGATGCCCAGCAATTGGAATTGAGTAGCTCGTAGTTGCAACAAAGAGGACAAACGGCGCGGCTCTCAAATCTCCAAGGGGTATATGAGGCCTCTTTTCGCTACGCAGTGCTGCAATAAGGGCAATAAATTCAATGCACCTTGAGGAAATGGCATCCAGGACACTCTGAACTTCTAAAGGATCTTTATTTGCAGTGTTTGGATGTTGAGCAACATCGTTATTCTGGATACGCCTGCGCTTTTGACGGAGGTAAGCCGCCCTGTATCTTATCAGCCTTTCATGTAATTCAGGTTCACAGTCTCCTCAGTTTTCTTGATCATATAGCCTTCCGAGATGAGAGGCAACGCTTAGGATTGTTGGCTTATGTCCCATGAAGGCTTAGCCTGTCCATAGCCTGCCAGGTACTCAAATACTGACTGATAGAAGCCTCCGTGTACCGTTTCACGATTAGTCGAAGACTATGATAGTGTCGATCGATTGGAGTTAAATCCTAGACAAGATTGAATGAGACAAAAGTTAAATTCATTTTAATTTTCATATTCTCTTTATCTTTCTTAACCAAATGCGAATGATCACCTGTTGTAATTCATGCAATTGCTCTTCTTCATGCTTTTCCGATCCCCACCAGCGACTTCATGTCGAAGACATAAAGGCTTAAAACTTTCTTGCGGACACGCGAGCCGCAAAAAGATTGTCAAGCTCTTCAAAGGTCTTACCCTTCGTCTCAGGAATTGACACAAAGGCAGCGACTCCCAAGAAGACGCCGAAGCCGAGAAAGATCAACCCCGTCTTGGGACCTAAGTTGGCTTCCTCAGCATTGACCAGATAAGGAATAGCAATTGACCACCCCATGTTAAAGATAGAGCTAGAAATGGCGGCAAGTGATGTCGTTTTGGCACGAAGTCGTGATGAAGAGATTTCGCCCACGATTGTCCAGCCCACAGCTCCGACAGACATGTAATAGAAAACAGCCCAGATGATGCAAAACGCGGACAAGGCACGATTGTTCCACAATTCTCCACGCCCGAAGAAGCCAAGGAGACCGACAATAAGCAGACATACGAGCATGCCATAGACACCAATCAGAATTTGAGGTCGGCGGCCAACGCGTTCGATTAGGACAAACGCTATACCCGCACTCACAAGCGAGCAGAGGATGGAAATGACGGTGATGAGGAATGCGTCGTCGATCCCGGACATGGAAAGGAAGTAGGCGAGATAGTTGCCGCACAGTGGATATCCCATAAAGAGCTGCATGACGACTGGCAAGCAAGCAACAAGTGTTCGGCGAAGATCTGTCCCTTGGAAGCATTCAAGATAAGAAGGCTGCTTTGCTTCAGCTCTCTGTTGGCGTTCGTGGTCCAGCGTAGCCTTCATGGTGCGGACTTCCTCTTCCGGGTCGAAGCCTGCCTCTGAGCTTCGAAGTTTCTGAACCGCTTTACGGGCACGGTCAAGTTGGCCCTTTTGAACCAGATAGTAAGGCGACTCTGGGACGAAAGGAATAAAGATGAGAAGACAGAGCGCTGCCGGGCCAACTTGCGTGACAATAGCTGCCTTCCAAGACCATGGTCCGTCAATCGAAGTGGTGCCCTGCAGCACGCACGCGGCAAGAAGAGATCCTAGGATAATCCAAAACTGGAACAGTGAAAGAGCAAAGCCTCTAATCTCGACAGGAGTTACTTCAGATACGTATGTTTGAGTGTTTCCCTGCATGGAGCCCATGGCCGCGCCCATCAAGAGCTTGGCGACGATCCAAATTTTCCAGTTGTTAGAAAAGAGCTCCGTAATGGTGCCGGCGATTGTGAGACTGTGAGTGGTTAGTCAGTAATCCAGTGATTGATCCTTTTTCGGGATGGGGTAGCATACAAAACAGTCAAGAAGAAGCACGAACGACGACCCATGAAATCGTTCAAGTAACCCGAGAGAAAAGCACAGACTGCGGCTGCAACAAATTGGACAACAGTCCACACCAGCTGGTGATCAGCGGGAAGAATCGTGTTACTAACTGCACTGTCGTAAGTGCCAAAAGTCGCAACGAATTCTTTGTTTGCGATGATTGAGCCCACGAGTGTTAGATCATAGCCAATCAAGATCGGAGTGGTAGAACATCCCATGGCTATAAAGTGTTAATAAAGTTGGGAGCCTGGATTTAGTTGTTAAGACGCACCAGCAAGAAAGGATCGCCTATACTTCCAGAGATTGCCAAACTGGGATGCCATTGAAGAATCCGTTGATATGCCCTCTGGGGAAGCCATAAGCTTGCTTTCGACATGGCCTGTCTTAGCGTCTTCTATGGCCTTTTCTTGAAGCGACATTGTGCTGGTCGAAGATGTGAAGCCCCAAGTAGAGAGAGCAATGTTCAACTGAATGAATTAATCTTGAAGTTCTTAGAGGGAAATTACTCCCTATTGAAGGAAATCAGACTCCTTTTGTATCTACCCGCGGGCTAGAATCATAATGCTATAATAGATAAGCAATGCCCGTACCCCAGGCCATACTATGTAATCTCGTGTGAGGGAAGCTGGGGCGATAGGGGCGATATGGCGGTTGATACAGTAGTCCCCAACGGTATTTGCATTCCGCGCCCATCTGGGTATGGTTGGACATCGATAGGGATGACAAGCGGAATGCAGATTCCGCTGAACGGTTGTCGTGTGATATTGTTGGGTGGGGTTGGAAGCTAACTTTTTTCGTATGACTCGTCTAGTCTAAACTATTTTGCAAGGGAGGGGGTTGGCCACATCGAGACCATTCTTCGTTTGTGCCCGTGCAATACAAATGTTGATAAGCGATCTGGACGTGGTCTTCTAGATAGACCATTTGAAATCTCGACTGTTAGCATACCACCAGGTGCCGAACACATAGCTAGACTATCGAATCAATAGCTTATAAGTGAATTATGGTGTAGGGCTCAAAATGCGATAAAATATCATGTTTTTGAACTTCTTGCCTCCAGTCGAACGCCTGTTTTAAGGCATCGCGTACTTCAGTAGCAGATCAAGGGCATTTCATATCGTATCACCAGTTGAGCGGCATAAAAAGGGTTACATAAAACATCACATTATAGCCGAACACTCTTTTCGCATTCCAAAACGTCCATTGTCTATCATTTTCTGTGTTTTTCCCTTCTTCAAGCAGCCTTGGCTCCTTCGGGATCATGTGCCACGACCTCAATCTCAACCCGCATATCATCTTCTCCTAAACGAGTAACGCCAACACAAGTCCATATCGGCTGGTGATCCGGCATCCATTTCTTAAAATTGCGCACCATTGCGCTCAACGCCTCGTTATTAATAGGCACATGATATGAGTTAACACGATAAACCTGACTCCAACCCTTGCCACCGGCATCCCTGAGGCATCTCTCAACATTGACAAAAGCGAGGTCGATCTGAGCATTGATCTCCTTCTCAAAGTCGCCGGTCTTGGGATCCCATCCACCTATTTGATCAGCTTATAACCACCGTCGAGGATTTTATAAACGTACCTTGGCCAGAACATTCGATTCTATCCCCGACTCGGACGGCCTGGTTGTAGGAAAAGTTGAGTCTCTTCTCGACGCCTTGGCCTTCATATGCGTAGTACTTGAGATGCGACATGTTGATAGCGGAACTGATGGAGACGGTAGAAGTGTCTATGGTTATGTGAAACGTAGAATAACGAGTGCTAAGACAGAGGGCAGAGAGATTTATTTATATCCCTAATCCGAGGGAATGCCTGCTTTTACTTTTTGTTTGTAGGTTAGGAGCCTGAGGCACCGATATGTGGCCACCCGACCCCTCAACTACTGCTACGTGGAATGAGGGGACACAACAAGCCAGGACTATCTTATCCTATCCTAGCTTAGCCTGAGGCGGAATCTGTTTTCCGCCCACGTTAGCGTCTGCATCAGTTTTGATAGCCATCTTGTTCATGAGTTTCTGAATCGTTCTACCTCCAGCATTATTATTCTGTCGATTTTTCCCGCTACCCTGCAGTATCTACAACGTACCCGAAATGCAGGATCCATCTTCTCGTGAGGTCTCTCTGGCCTTCGAGTTGCCTCCCACTCAACGGACCCGCAAAGCCCGTGCCACGCGGAGCAAATACGCACCTCGAGCTTGCCAAGAGTGTCGTCGACGACGTGCAAAGGTGCAAAGTTCAACTTTTGATAATACTTATCATGTTCATGCTACTAACAATCCCAGTGCAATGGCGATAAACCGGCTTGCTCTAGATGTATCGACCGAGGCTTGACCTGTATATTCTCCACCAACACCGACCATCGAGGATCAGCACCAAGATCATACGTTTCCCTTCTCCAGACACGGATCAATCTTTTGGAGCAAGCATTGAGACTTCATTCCATCGATGTCGACAGCTCTATAGCTCCTCTTGCAGCTCGTCAACCTGAAGGTCGTCACGAGCCCGTACCAGTCATGCGACCTTCACCCGGCTCGGACTTGGAATCTCCCCAGGGCTCCCAGAGTATCATCTATTCTCAACAGGGGAAGACTGATGATGGCGAGTGTGATGCTCCGTTCTTTGGGGCGACAAGTGGGCGTCTAGAACTCCCAGCTCCATCCCCAGCTGTACAAACTGAGAACCTCAAAGATCTACCAGCTATCATATCACAGGACGTATATGCAACAGCAGACGAGCAAGATCTCCAGCCACAAATGCAGGCTACGCCACCCTACCGTTCGCCCGAACTGATCCATTATCTTATAGACATCTACTTCGAATGGGAACAGCCGTGGTTCCAAGTCGTCGACGAGGCTTTGTTCCGGGGCAGCCTGCAAAACGGCGGGCGGTACTATAGCCCTCTACTACGTGACTGCATGCTAGCACTGGCCTCTCGATATTCAGATAGAACTGAGACACGATCTGATCCCGAAAATCCAAATACAGCGGGCGCGCCATTTATCCAAGCCGCCGAAGCCCGCCTTCAAGCGGAGGTCAAATGGCCAAGAATCACGACAGTACAATCGCTTTCTATCATGGCCATCTTCTACGTGGTAGGTACTCTCAGATGTCGGAGCACTGTGCTAAGCTAATTATCAAACATAGGCCATAGGGTCTGATGCTGCTGGGTGGCTACATCAAGGAATGGCAATCCGGCTCAGTCTTGACATGGGCCTTAACCTTGAATTTACTACCAGTGCTGGTCTCAGCCGCCTCACTGAAGCCGAAGTACAGCTTAGAAGGCAGATTTACTGGTCTTTGTATTGCTCGGATAAGCTCTGGGCTAGTTATACAGGGAGAGTATGTACCATGCTGGTAGGTAAAGAGACTATCTACACACCGACAAATCTCATGGCCTTTGTACTAACGTACGTTGATTTGCAGGACTCTCAGGGTTCTGTTCCGTTGATGGAAACCCCGTCGCAGGAGGGCAGCTCACCCAATGAGCTTACGTCAAGTGAGTCTAAGAAGACTTTCTTGGTATTGTTCCTCCGGCACCTGAGCACGCAATGTCAGATTCTAGAAAGAATTCTGACGAACTTGTAAGTCTTCTGTGGCTTGTATATTTCTCACTGCCCGCTGACATGACTAATTGTTAGATATGCTCCAAAGGGGCTCGATAACAACCGTGAAAGACGCTTGTTTTTTGAAAATTGTTTTCTCGATCTCCAAAACTGGCTGTTCACCCTTCCAAAGAATCTCAAGGTACTGATCAGCCAGTCAAATCAGCTGAACCCTTCGCCCCATGTATACATCCTCAATATGTGTTATCATACTTGCGTAATCCTGTTGGCGAAGCCGTTCTTACCGGGAAGGGGTGCTTCCACGTCACTTAGTGAGGTGCAAGATAATGATCCGGCGCAACAGGCTTTGGAATTATGTAGAAACTCAGCCAAAGAAATTTGCCGCCTCGGAAACAGATACCGAGACGCATTCGGAACCTTCCGTCGCAGTCCTTTGACGGCAACGCATTGTACATTAACGGCTGCTCTCTCGACTCTCTTTCTTGGAAACGGAAATCGCGGAGATATGAAGTGCTGCGTATCGACTCTAGGTGAGTTGGCTACTTCCTGGGCTCCCTCCGCTAGATATTGGCGGACGCTATCGAGGATGCTGGGAGCTGTCCACGACCCCGAGACTAGAATGAGGACGAGTGGAGAGGCCACCACTGAAGCCATTCAACAAAGCGTCCACGAGTCTACATATAGCACTCAAACTTTGTATCCGATCATGCCATCGTCGAACATTTTGAGCGAGCCTGTCCCCTCGACAGAACCAGAGTCGGCTGAGCTTGAAAGCGGGGCTTTGCGTGATACACCACTACTCGACTTTAGTAATCTGGATCTCGATCAGCTAGATTTCAGCCCTTTGACTGTCCTGCCAGTAGACTACCTCAACTACAACGGCCTAGGTTTCGATTTTTGATCATCTGCATAGATCTAGGATTATAATGAATTTGTTACTCCGTTGTTAGTGATATATGCTAACTTTCCAGCTCTTTCTGCTTGTCTGATTATTTCTCTTAGTTGTGCATATTGACTACCATTTTCCCGATCCCTTTGCAGTCCACAATCTGTTCCAAGATTTCGGGTACATTTTCAATCTTCCTTTCGACGATTATAGGCCGGATTCTACCACTGCTGATGTAATCCATGACCTCCAACGCTACATCATGGCCTCCCATCAAAGTGCCCGTTAAGTGCAGCTTGCGTTCGACAAGATCGTGTATCGAGAGTGACACCGATAGTCCTTTCGGCACCCTATATTTATGCATGACGATGTTAGCCTCGTTCGAACTACCCTTCGCCTTCATTTTGCTGTGATAGCAGCAAGCAGAACCTACTAGGTACGAGAAGCTGCAAAATACGTACCCAGAACACACGATACGCCCACCATCACATATGTAATCTTCCATTTGCTTGAACGCCGACTCCTTGCTAGCGCAGATTATGAGACTGTCGGCTGCTCGTTCAGTTCCTTTGTCGTGTCGTAGCCGCATACACGATCGGGTCAGTGCAGTCGTAAACTCTACCCAAGCTTCACCATGCGTGTCCTCCGGGACGTCAAGCAAGATATCAGCTATCTCTCCATGATGCTTCTTTCGTAGTATGTCGTTCTTCCACCCGAAATCTATCCCAATGGCTTTGGCACCATAGATTTGCCGCGCCATTGCAGCGGTTAGATGTCCAATGGCTCCGGCCACGCCGGAAACGACAACAACTTTACCTGTAGCTACATGCGCAGACTTCAGTGCCATCAACGCAGCTGAGCCTGAGCATAGCGCTGCGCACAAAGAACCGAGATTGACTGACCGCCCCAGTATGTGCTGAGGCAGTCGTATCAGACATGATACAGGCACAGTAGCGTATTGTTGAAATGTGCCGGAGATTTGCTTCGGAGCGTTGAGTTGTTCGGGGCATGAGGTCAAAAGACCTTGGTGACAGTAGGTGCAGGTGCCACACGTCACGCCCAAATAGCGTACACCAACAGTTTGATGTAATAAAGAATCATCTTGGCACTGGACAACCACGCCGATGCCTTCGTGACCGGCTATGTGGTCAAACTTGGGATACCCAGGTTGCGGGCCTGTGGAGAAAGTTGCATCCTATAGTCGTTAGTAATAGTGTAGACAACGGACTCATATAAACTCACGCTTCCGCAGATCCCAGTATAAAGTATCTTGACTAAAGCTTCATCTGCCGTTGGGGCACGGACTTTGACCTCCTTCACCGTCATGTTGAGGGTCTTCCCCATCACGGGTGTGACGGTCGCTCTCTGAGTTGAGGGGATGATACTGGTAGGCTTAGCGTTAAGGGGGACCTCTTGGGTCGTGGCATTTGATGCGAAATGTAAAGTCTCGAAATTCAGAGGCTTGATCAACGCCGACAGTGGAAGAGGATCTTTGCCGATGGACGCATCCAAAGAATCATCTTGCCGAAGCGGCGATGCGGGTGCTGTAGGCGGAAAGCCTATGGCCTGCGATGAGATTTCTGTATAATAAATCATCTCTTGTTGCACACAGAGCTACGGTTATTGAGGAAGGTTGATTTGTGAATGAGCTAGCCACAAGTGAGCAAAAGCTGAATATTGTGTGCATATAAGTACGTGGAAATGCTGGGATGACAGGTAGGCAGCACATGATCATCACACTACAAAGGGAATAGAGTACTTTGCCATAGGTTAGTTCAGGGGCTCTAATAAAGGAGGAATGCAGATTCCGCTTGATCGACGTGCAGGGTAAGAGCAGAATAAATAATTTATGTGATCTACCCGGCTTCATCCCCGGAATTTCAATTCCGCACTAAAAGCAAGCTTCGAGAGATGCCGGTTAAGAACCCACCAGGAGACCACTGGCTATAAATATAATCACGCACGTTTAGAAAATGCGAAAGGAGAGCCGTTATCTATTGACACGAAAGCATAGTCGATAGCTTTATCACTACGCATCCTCCAGCACCCGACCACTACTCAAGTCCTGTATCTACCCTCACTAACCCTTCACCAATGGAGCAGAGGCCCGATATTAAGGGCATGTTGGATGTTCTTTCATTAGAACAGAAGCTCGCATTGCTCGCCGGCGAGTCACAATGGCGGACTGCTACGATTCCTGACTTCAGCATCCCATCGCTCAAGGTAAGCGTTTACAACTCTTTCCCTCTCCATACAAAGGTCTCCGAGCTTGTCTAACGGTGGGTGATGTTTTAGGTATCAGACGGGCCTTCTGGTGCTAGGGGAGAAGTTTTTGGAGAGGGTATACCAGCTGCCTTCTTGCCCAGCGGCGTCAGTTTAGGTGCTACTTGGGATGTTGATCTCATAAAGGAGATTGGGCATCTTCTGGCCGAAGAGGTAAGTTTTGTCTGACCCTTGAGTTTCTTAGAAACAACCACTTCATCAAAAGTACCTATACTAAGCTTTGATCTCAATACTGTAGTGCAAGTCCAAGTCAGCATCAGTTTTACTGGCACCAACGATCTGTTTGCATCGACATCCTCTGGGGGGAAGAAACTTTGAGGCTTTTAGCGAAGACCCTTTCCTCACAGGAAAACTTGCAGTTGCTCATGTCCAAGGGATTCAATCTAAAGGAATTGGTGCTACCCCAAAACACTTCGTCGGTAAGTCCTCCAACTCGGAAGTCGCATTTCTCAGAAGGCCATCGTTAAGGGTAGATTGCTCACATCAGATCTTACTAGCAAATGATCAAGAAACGAAAAGATTCAAGATCAACGCCCGCATAGATGCTCGAACATTACGAGAGGTCTACCTCTTGCCTTTCCAGATGGCTGTTCGTGAAGCTGATCCTTGGTGTATGATGACGGCGTATAATAAGGTAAACGGAGCGCATTGCGATGCCTCAAAAGAGCTTCTTATTGACATTGCCCGAGAGGAGTGGAACTGGAATGGTGTCTTCATGAGTGATTGGGGTGGCACGACATCCACTGTCGAGTCCATCAATAACGGACTGGACTTGGAAATGCCGGGCCCGCCTGCAAAAAGATCGCTGGAACTACTCCAAGAGCCTCTGAAGAAGGGCAGAGTTGACCTAAAACGAGTCGATGAATCCGCCTCCAGAATCTTGCATCTGCTCCAGAAAGCAGATCGCTATAACAACCCCCGCGATGAACCTGAGTATTGTAGGGACATGAACGACTCTGCGCTAAACACCAAGGCACTGTTGCGACGCGCCGCAGCGTCAGGTATCGTCATGTTGAAGAACAAATCCAATACCCTTCCCTTGAAAGCAGATGTTTCCAAATTGGCAGTCCTTGGTCCCAATGCGGAGCGAATAGTGGCGGGTGGAGGTGGCAGCTCTTACATAAAGGCGCCCTACTGGACGTCTGTCCTTGACTCAATCAAGTCTTATTACGAGCCAGCAGGAGCTCAGGTACTGCATCATGTTGGGGCAAAAGTCAACCGCTTCCTTCCAACGCCTGTACCCGGAGTTGCCAAGGACCCCCATAACGGCCAGAGCGGTGTCTGCCTCGAATGGCATGATTCCCACGACTTAACAGGCACTGTTGTGGCGACGACACATATGTAAGTTGAGCCCAAGCCCACTTTCACCCTTGAAATGCTGTTCTTTATCCTTACACTTGCATAGAGATGATTTATACTTTATGGGTTTTGGCGATGTCCCTCCCGAAATCGGACGCCTCACAGGATATTCTTTCCGGGCACGAACTGTGCTTACACCCAAGACTAGCGGAACCCATAAAATCTCCCTTGCAGCAATAGGTCCCGCTAAGCTCTACCTTGACGATGAACTAATCCTGGAGCAAGATGGAGACTTTGACAAGAAAGGGCCCTTGTTCTTTACCTACGGAAGCGATGAAGTCGTCACCACTCGAAACATGGTCGCTGGTTTATCCTATGACTTCAGGATCGAGTACCACTCTCATGATCGTCAGCTACAAGATGGTCTCAAGCATCTTATTGAACCTATGGAAGATAAATTCCAGGGATTTCGACTTGGATATGAGGAGGTCAACCCCTCTGATCTCCCTCTTGAGGCAGCCGAAATCGCCAAGCGGTGTGACGCCGCTGTGATAGTGGTCGGAAGAGATAAAGAATGGGAGACTGAGAGCCAGGACATCCCTTGCTTTGAGCTTCCCGGTGAACAGGTCAGGCTGATTCAACAAGTCTCTACTTGTTGCAAGAGAGTCATTGTTGTGGTACAAGCTGGAACGCCGGTTTTGATGGATCCGTGGATTGATCAAGCCGACGCTGTGTTGTACACCTGGTACCAAGGACAGGAGCTAGGTAATGCCGTACTTGATATTATCTCGGGGCAAATAAATCCATCAGGCCGATTGCCCGTCACATTTCCACGTCGACTTGAGGATTGTCCAGCCTTTTCCTCTTTTCCCGGAGAGCTTCTGGAGTCAACTTACTCTGAAGGTCTATACATTGGTTACAGATGGTGGGATCTTGTTGGTAGCAAGCCTCAGTTCCCTATCGGATTTGGGCTATCCTTCAATTCTTTCAGACTACAGCCAGAGTCCGTCACCTCAACTACTCTATCTCTCACAGACCGAGTTGAATTTTCTGTTTTGGTAGAAAACATTGGAGGAAGCGACGTACCTGGCCGAGAAACGGTGGTTGTTTGGTTCTCGCAGGATTTATCACAGCGTCTTGCACGACCGGTCAAGCAAATATGTGGCTTCTCAAAGTCTTCACCGCTTAATCCGGGTGAAAAGGAGGTCGTCAAGATAAAGACTGACGCTTATGCATTTGGTATGTTTGATCCGAGTCAAGGTCGTTGGGTGATAGATGCGGGATCATCTTTCACTGTGCTTGTGGGGAGGAATGCTCAGGATGCAACACCTGCCTGGCAATTGGAGGCCAAGGAGGAAATAACCTGGATTTGATTAAAGTGAATAGAGAATTTAGAAACTTAGTATCACAGCATCAGTCTTTAATTTGGTTTCAATTGATGCCTTATCGCTGACGAACTGACTGGTTCATGTTTACATGTGGAATCAGACATGTTCGCCTGATGAGCCGGAGTTGATAGATGACAATGTGGCTGGAGTTTAATACCAAGTTGCGTTGCTGACAAGCACATACCAAGCTTTTCGACCCCATTATGGCTCCAAATAGCACATCTTGAGTTTAATGCAAATTGTAATCGCGGGGTCTGGCGCAATATTGCGCTCATAGGGACTATATCTAGAGGCATTGACGTAGCCGCAAAGTACCGTTCTAATTGCGGCAACTTGTTTAACTAAATCTGCTGATGGAGGACTAGGCAAGCTTAACGTGACCAAATAAACAATTATCAAGTCTGCGGTTGCATGGGGATAACGGAAGTTGCATTCCGCCAACATGCTAGACCAGATTTCGCTTATCACCGGCCAATGAGCCATACCAACTCATAAGCGTTATTAGGAACTTGAGTGATTACATGACTTCCAGGCAGAGCGTAATACGCATTCCGTGGATACTTCTACCAGCACGGATGAACTCGACAGACATGAAGGTCGTCTACCTCGCCCCTTTCGTGGCCCTGGCTGCCGCAGCCTGCGTAAGGAAACCAGATGTGGGCGTCTGGGACGTGAAGACGGGGGAGATCGATCTTCGTCGATGCCTTGTATGCACTGAAGCTCAGAGACTATGACGAGATCGAGAGACTCAACCCGGGGATAGATGTCAACAGAATCAAGCCGTCACAGTACACCATCCCGTACGTGGGTGACGTGGATTGGCCAGCGACCTGGGCTACTTCATCGTGCACGCCCACCCTGCTACTAGACGGGCGCGCTGTCTCTGCTACGGTGACGGCCGACCTAGATTCCATGTCCGCCGTACCAAGCATAGCCACGTCGAGCGCGGGTTCCGCCCCGAAGGAGAGTCCCGAAGCCCATATCTACCCATACCCGCCCACCAAAGCAGGATGCAACGGCCTCTCCCACCCACACTCCTACCAGCATAGACGTGGACGAAAGCCCCTCTGCGACGCCTAGCCAGATGACAAGCACAGCGCTCAGCTCTCCGAGCTCGTCATCACCGAAAGCCACGCCGACCGTCCTATGGTCGACATTCACGACGTAGAGTGCGCCGCCACCGGATGCCTTCACGACAGCCTTATCGACGGAAAGAGACGGACAGCGGGAGGACGGTGAGAACTCGCTTCAGTTCTGCCGCAAAGACGGCGTCTATTTCACCCTAGAGGACAAGCAAGTGGAATATGCAAAGGACTTTTGCCATCAGTATCGCAAACACAGGATGAGGGAGGAGTCAGACAGCATCACCTCTCTGTACGAAGGGGATAACGATGAAGTCTACCAGTACTCTGTCTTCTGGATCAAGGGATGCGCACTCCGTCAACAGCAAGACTTTACCGGTTGCTTCGATCTAATGTATGACAATTTCAAAGTCTGCAACAACGGTGGCAAGGGCGGCACCCGACGCAAAGGCTGTCTCTGGTTCGAGTACCGCCCGAACTGGATGGAGGATATCTGATAGAGGCGCCCTGCGTTGCGCATATATACGTTGGGTTGATCGCATCGGTGGTGAAAGGCACGGGCTGCCGGAATGGCAAGATAGACGACGGTACGATAGACGGATGGTGAGACTAGTGGCAAGGCGAGGATATGAGAAACACCCCTCCCGTTCCTTCGTAAGTGCCATTCAGCACGACGCGCCTCCCTTCGTCACTTCTTGACTTGTGGCCGTCGCTAGTGAATCTTGCTGCGCTCGGCGTTTCCCATCTCTGTTCTATCAAGGCCATACTCCACTGCACACCCGAAGACTGCGGGCACGCCCCGCTCTCCTCCTGAGCTGCCTCCGGATGTCGTAACGTAGTGCCTACGCCCTCATGAGTGAATGCTCCAGCCCACACCATGCTTCTCACCTATTCTAAGGGACTCCGGGAAGCCCGTAGTGTTTGTTTGCCGTCTTTGTGTCATGACAGAAGGAGGATGCAAGATCCGACCCTCTTCTTAGCGAGTGGGCTGTCCGCTACCCTTAAAACCTCCCCAGACTGTGCGCAGGAGCATACGGATCACTTTACGACGTCCACATTTGTCTTTCTCAAGGGCAAGAAAGTCTCCATTACGCGATTCTCCTGTCTTTAACTGGTACTCTCCGCTTCTCGGGGTATCTGTTGAAGGAGCACAGGCACGCTCACCATAGAGTCCCTGGCCAACTCGGACATACCGCATTTCCCCTGTGGAGGGAAACAAACGTTGCGTGGGACGTGGAGAAGCTTCCAGCCCTAGGCTTCTGCTCTGTTCGTCAGAGCACTCGGTGGTGCGCTGCATACTTGATTTTGCATGAATACTAGAGACTCCGGTGCTAGGATGCTTCCCGTATTTGCTACCGACCAGGAGTCTTAGTCGCGCTTTTAGTTCGGTCCTATATCGCAGTGCAGTTTGCCAGCCATTTGTTGCGTTCGGAAGTCATGAATATTTGCGCATCCCGAAGAGCGCGTGACAGACTGGCAGCGATATCGGCTGTTTTTCTCAGCAACTGGTACAGAGTGGCTCACTCCGAGCGCACCACGTTCCGCTGGTGCTGTAACGCGTCTCGTTCACCTTCGAGTGCTTGTATGATTTTGACATGGTTATCATACACGCTCCCAGGAAGCTGGCGTGGGACGTCTTCCAGCTCAAAGGGATCAGAGTACGCACTAGAGTACACACTAGAAACAGGACGCATCGGGTGAACAGCGTGACGATAGCACGCGTAAGGAAACGAACGTCGCACGAGCCCTGCATTGATATATCGGCTGGTCCTTCGTGGCCCGAAGTGGTCGCGCTGCGGGTCGTCGCGGGTGTTCGGCCAGAAGCCAACGATTGGACAGGGTTGCTCCGTCATAGCTCCAAAGCCCATGCGACCGCCGCGGCAGTCCGCCATTTTGACGAGCTCGCTTTATTGCCGGTTAGGGGCTGGGATAGGAACAACAGCTGCCTTGGCAATACCTATACCATCAACTCTGGACAGCCAATTCCAAGACCGGCCTTTTAGAGCATCCAATCCTCGCAACAGCTCTATCGCGTCCATTTCCCGGCGATCTGAACGTTTCTCCCAATTCTTCGGAGCCGAGGCGTCGAACCTCGTCCGCCACCGCATATATGCTAGCCACGAGGAGGTCGTCTTGTCCAAGTCTCCAATAGTCGAGCACTCTGGGGCTGCCATTCGCAGGTGCCTATCGTCAGCCGGCACTGTCTTGGCAGCACCATACAGCGCGGACCAACCATGTTTTTCCGTTTGGCCTTCGCATCGAGACGTCCCTACAGTACTATCTTTGACAGTCTTCAGATTCGCCTTTCTGGGGCAGAACATCCGACGCGGGCTTTTTCAGCCCGTAAATCTCAATCATCAAATTGTCAGGAGGTGGCGCCACCCACCGCTTCGGGCCCCTGCAGCGTATACATGCGTTCGTAGAAATGGACGCAATTCAGCCTTTCGTGGAAGATACTGCCGGTCCCTCCATTCTTGACTAATTGCCAGAGCACGGCAAGGCTCAGCTGGCTGGGCTCTCGTATAGTACGGTAGGATAGCATGGCCTCACACAGATGTCCGAGGATGGTGAGGCGGTCATCACTAACTCGCCCAGACTGGGTGCGCGTGCCGGTGGACGATGGTCGCACCGACGTCATCGACTCTGCGTACCTGGGCTGCTCTCCCCTCTGCCGCAAGTTTTCGCCCCTCATGGGTATATACTGGGTGCGGAGCTGTCGGAGGGAGGTCTGGGGAAGGAGTCCAGACAGAGCTGGACCTGTTCTGGTATGGTTCCAGTCCAAATAGCGCATCGGCGAAAAATTGCCCTTCCACTTCGGCCTCTTCGGGTGCCATGGCCGCGAACGTCTCCGCGCTCGGCTCCATCTCACCGCATGTGAGCTCCGGCTAGCAAACGCGCCCGGAAGGAGGACGCGACCTCGTCGGCACATGCCTGACTCAAGTGCGGAGCCCCTTGGTGGATCAGTCGCATGCCAATGAGGGCGAGAACGCTGGCATCATCCACGCGATCCTGCGACACCTTCGGCCCAGTCCAGCTGGTCACAACTTGCCTTGGCGTCGCGGCCAGCCGGTGGACCATGCTGGCTAGGATTAGGGTCTTCTGCCGTAACTTCCGAGGGAGACGCAAGGGCCAGCTCTATAGTAGCAGGTCGCTTCTCCGCATGGGGGTGCAGGCACACCCCGCACAATTCGTCCTCGCCCAGCATGCACCACCTCCATTCCGACCCGCACATCTAAGTATTGGCTCATGACTGCCCGACAGCAGTAGTCCTGGATTAAGTAGAGCTGCATGAACTATGTAGATCATATTTGACTGTTTCTCGGCCAGACAGCCGCAGACTTATTTTTGACGGCTCCAGATGGTCGGCCGGGTTGTGCCACCACAAATAACGATGGCCCGCACTCGACTTCACAGACGAGGGCTAGTCTCACCAGGCAGGCCAGGCGTCGACATAGAGTCTACAAGATGTGGGGTGACTGTCCTACGTACTCGTTGAGCGCGGCCAGGATTGTTCAGACTCATGGCAATCAAAATATCCTGGATAAGGGAGAAACGAGGGTGGCTGAGGCCCCTGCCGTGGTGTGTAGTTTGTCCCCGAGTGCGTTCCATTCAAGTATAAATAGCCGGCGAGGTCCCCCCTTTGGACTCTCCCACAGTTGTTCCGTATGCAAACCTTTTCTTGACCCCGGCAAGACTTACAACTTGACAGTATGCCAGCCCCAAGTCCGCGCTTTGTCACATTGAACGATGATTCTGGCCGCTGTTCCGCATGGATAGAGAATCAGAATCGTTGCTGCCAAAGAAAGATCTCAAAAGCGGACAAGACGAGAAGGGAAGACCTCCTTTCAGCTTTCAAGGTCCCAACCCACCAAGGAGACGGCAGGGACGAACTGGCGACTCTCTACTTCTGTACACCACCATGCCGCACCCTTCAATATTGCGCTGCCCGGTACCGTGATTAGTGGCAACATCGAATACTTGGAGGTAGCTAAGAGGGAACTAGATAAGCAGAGACCTGCAACGGTACAAGATGAGGGGCGCTTGCTTACCCTTGCCAGGTTAGCCACTCAACGACACTGAAGGAGACATAGTTTGCAAGTCCACGATCGCCTCCCACATTCTTTAGGTTGGCGAGTGGATGTGGGAAGGCAGTCGTGTTGCACCAGGGCATCGTGAGCATCAAGTGGACAGGTATGCCGAGTGCTTGGACGCAGTGGACATGTGCGAAACTGGGCGGGTTCGCGACAATAGCATCCGCCAAGAATGGCTCATCTGTCAGAGGATCAGGCTCGAGGCAGGATTTCCAGCAATTCTGCAGCATCTCGTAAACCATGTAGCATTTCTGTTGGACCTCGCCAGCCGTAAGGCTCTCCATTCTTGGTAGCAGGCCAAGGTTCTTGACCATGTACGCCATCAATTCGACGGGTCACCACCAATCGGGTAGAATTCAAGCCCTGAACCTCTCACGAAGTCGTCAATAACATTATGTGTGGCGAGGCGGACACGGTGGCCGTATCGTTAGAGCTCTTTTCCGAGGGCAATGAATGGCTCCACGTCGCCTCGGCTACCCACGACCTGGATGACCACGTTCAGCCTTGTTGTCCATGATGAGAACTGTGTCAGTGACCATCCGTACATGGCATATGCGCACCTAGCAGCTGTTCATAGCATCCCCAACCCGAGAGCCCCGTCTACTTCGTTTATCATGTGCCAGTTAGCCATCACATGTCACTCGCCTACAAGATACATCTAGCACCAGTTCAGCACACGAATAAGGCAGTTCCGTCCCAGTGTCCCGTTCTGGACCTAGGTTGGGTCACAACGACATGCCTAGTTCTGGATACACATGCTCTGTTCGTGGTTAACGGACAACCCTGTGGCGAGTCCAAAGCACAGTACCTGCTAGGTTGCCTTGACGCGTCCTCGCGTGACCGACTCGAAAATGACCCTTTGGCCCTCTCTTACTATGAAGATTCTAGTGATAGGAAGGAACAAGGCAAGCTTCTATAATATTCTTGAATCGTGTTGAAGGATATCGAGAAATGTATATATAACCTGCTTCCCTAGGACCCTATTTCTATAAAGGTAGTATAGAGACAGAAATATTCAGCTTATCAGCTCAAATCGGTCTTTTGCATTGTCCGCGTTATTCCCCCTTCCTCGCCTTCCACTCCTTCTTAACCTTCTGGGCTTCGTCATACTTGCCCTGGTTATCGAGCACAAGCCCAAGGTTGTTCTTTTCTTGGAGTCTTTTTGAACGTCGAAGACGTTGGTTCGTCTTGTGAGCCTCTTTAGGCTTTTGTCCTAGGGCAAACCCATTCATAGCATTCACTGAGTTCTCGATTTGGGACAGAGTGCTATGCTCTTGCAATGAATAAACTCCATATATAGATCCGAAAAAGTCCTCAACCTGAGATGTAGTCATATTTTTATAATATCGTATTGGGCTGTTAGGTTGGGTCTTGATTTCAATACCCTGGGAATCAGAGCTGGATTCTTATGCTGAGTTTAAGGTTATACTAACAGGATTCAAGACAGTTGCAGAGTCTCGCTGGAAGCTCTGATAAAGAATATTAGATCCCATTTGCGTTATCTTAATACTCTAATAAAGGCTTGCAGAGAGAATATGATTATATTGTATTAGATTATTCAAGGGGATAGAAACAAACGGTAGTGATATAGGTTCATTAAATATGTATTGGCACTTATAATACGTAGCACGGGCCATTATAGAGTCCTCGCTCTGGTATAGGATAGGTTATGATTCTAAGGTCTAAGAAGTAGGCAGTCTCAGTATTAGAGCCTGATAACCCGAGGTGTCTTGCGGATTACATATTTCGGACATCGCTGAGCTTGCCACCTTTTCACAAGGCGTACGGAACAAGGCTACATCAGAACAGTCCAAGTTGTAGGTTCCAGTACCAAAACTTAGCTTCATCAGATGATACGCACTTATAGTTGACTTCTGCCTTTTGCTCTTTACTCAACTAATTATAATCAAGTTTGCATAATGGCTACCCTAGCAGGGAATTTTGACCTACTACCAAATAAACTCATTTTGTATATCTCTTTTATATTGCCTATTACTGATATAATAGCACTTAGAGATACTTCATACCTATCATTACCAGTTTTATAAAGCCGGATCAAACCTTCCAGATATCTTCAGAATAGAGGACCTTTCATTCATACGGAGAACCTATTTAAGGTGATAGCAATATATAATATACTGCTCTCAGGATCAAGAGCACTAGATTACTTTATCCCTGGGTCTACCACTGAATCTTCAGATTAGGACTTTTATATTCCTTCAACACCTTCCTCTGTTATAGCGGTTAAAATAGCTTTTGAACACTCGGGAGTTAGATTTCAAACTTGTTTATTACGGGCCGTCAATATAATGAGAAAAGAGTCCGCTACTACATTGAGTCGGGGCCAGATAGTTTCAATTGCCTATAATACTTACACAAGGCACCAAATTACCATGCACGCTTTCACCAGTCTTGGATAAGTTGCAGCAGCTTTCTAGCGACTCTGAAAAGTATAAAAGATGCAAGCGCCTTCTTCAATCGCGCCTATGCATGGTCCAGCTCGACAACTCTGGGATTACCTTTCATCATACCACGAGTACCATCGGGGAGTTCAAGTATAATATGCAAATACGAGGCGGGCTTCTCCTTGTTGCTATTTGCCAACCGCCTATAGATTTCAAACCAGCAGAGGGACACAATGGAAAGCAGCGCGGAATTACTACATATGAGCAACAAACTATGAGAAATATGGCAGATCTTCGCATGGAGGTTGGAGAAAGACTTAATCATTATTCTAATCATAGAGCATGAGAATAACAAGGAGGATTGTCGTCGTATAAAACTGCTCCGCTGACATGCTCATCGACCGGGAACGGATGGTATTCTTCCCTCTCCAGTCCTTCCACAAAATCGGGTTGTGGGTTGCTGCCATGATGTTACTGTGAAACGGATGGGGCACGACATCTCATAGCACACAGAATGAAACGCCTCGCCTGTAAGTTGGGTAAACTCCGGAATGGCAGGTACTTTGTTGGTTATGCTTCCCGCTTCCATGGCGGCCGGAGACATTACTAAGGGCATAGCGCTAGCAACCTAGAAACAGTATAGCTGCTTGGAGTGTGGCTAGTGATGGCAATGCACCGCCGCAAATTCGTAACATGACGGTTGCAGCCACTGCCATTGCCCACTAAAGTTTTCCCGGCAGCGGCTAACAAGAAGCTGGGGTACACTTTGGAAGAATATTCAGCCCGTCCTGACAGGATGCAAGTCTATTTGATGCGTCAAGATGCTATCTCCGGACCGTAACCCGCAGCAGCCATAGATGCTGATCAGCTGGAGTAGGCGAAGCCTCTTTTCGACGTATGAAACAAGTAGCGAGCCGGGGGTCAGACGCAGTGCGGTATGATGTGGAGAAGAGCGACAAGAGCTGGCTGAGACATGCGCTGAGATGATCCTTGGCTCTCAAGTTGTCCGATGAAATGGGAGGATGAAATGGGAGCTGACTGTTGACAGGATCATTAGCCAAATGCAGCTAGTATGGTAGCACAAAATGTAATACGAGTTATTGCCCTCTGAATCGATCAGCCGCAGATCCATCCGAATTTTTATTCCATCAGCACATTATATGGATTAAATCATATCACATTCACAACAATAAAGTCTAATTTTGAATGAATTAGCACAGCACTAGACAAAGTGACAAGAATAGTAAGACTGTCAAAGACTACGGAAGAAACTCAGTTTGCTTTCATAAAGTTAAGAAACTTTCATAAAATTTATGGCACAGTCAATCTCAATGCGATCTAGTCATCTTTATAAATGATTCCAGCTTGAATATTATTCTTATCAGATGCCCAAAGGGGGAAAAAACCAGAGGCCTGCTCTCTCGAATTTATACCACAAGTTACCAACGATGGATACATCACCCAAAAGCCTCACATATAATTGATAGCATGCATGGCGGAAATTCGGGTAATTCTTTTTCGGGGGTGTTCAATTCGGCTTCTTACTTGAACCTGAGGGGTAAAACTGCTACCCTACCCTTCATTCACAGGGCGGGGGGCGGATGTTGATCCCTCGCATCGGATAAGAATCGCCGAGTGTGAATTCAACACCTGTTATAAACCCTCACCCGCCCTCGCCCGTATCGTCATCAATCTCAATCAATACACTACTACGCTGAAGATGAGCGAAAAAAGCAGTTCCAAGGAACCTTCTCGAGATCTGGAGCCAGTCTGGCGCCCCTACACGCCAGAGGCTGCCATCCCAATGAACAAGTATCTTCGTCATGTCAACCAAAAATTCAATCTTGAGCTGAAGGATTCCCGGCAACTTCAGAAGTGGTCTACCTCTTCCCCTCAGGAGTTTTGGATTGACCTCTGGTCCTACCTTGAGATCGTGCCGGAATTACCCAAAGGGTTGACTAGAGCATATGACCCCGCCATCCCGATAGATGAAATACCTCCATTCTTTGAGGGAGTTCATGTCAATTACGCTGAGAATGTGCTCAACCAGCCTCACGCCTCGCCCCATTCAATAGCATTGATTGGAATCCGCGAGGGTCAGAGTTTGGAGGGAGAGCAATGGACTTGGTCTGAGTTGCGAGAAAGGGTCCGAGAAACTCGTAGCGCTCTGATCAGAAGTGGCATTCGAGAGGGCGATCGGGTTGCTGCAATTATTTCGACATCAATATGGTCCGTCACAATCTTTCTAGCTGCCGCAAGTTTGGGGGCAATATTCACATCCATCGCTTCTGACTTTGGAGTCGAAGTGAGTTCTTCCTTCCTCACGAACGTATGAATCATCGCCTGATCTAATTGTTCTCAAGGGATGCGCATCTCGGCTAGAACTAGTAGAGCCATCTATTATTTTTGCGGATAGCCACGTCACATACAAGGGCAACCAACGTGTGAATCTAGATAAAATATCTTCCATTCTATCCCGGCTGAGCCATACGCCTCTGGCTGTCCTTATTGAGCTTCAACGGACACCAAAACATTCATTTCTGACCTTGTCAGAATTCCTTTTGAGGTCCAGTAAGAGAGACGAGCTCGATTTCAAGCGCCTACCGTTCTCCTCCCCACTATACATACTATATTCCAGCGGAACCTCGGGTCCTCCGAAATGCCTGGTTCACCATCATGGACTTATCCTCCAGCACCAGAAGGTAGGCAAGTTGCACAATTCACTCAAGGCCGGGGATGTCGTCTTTCAATACTCCAGCCCATCATGGGTACTGTGGAATGTAATGGTCGGCCACTTGTCCGTAGGAACAACATTGGTGCTCTATGACGGCTCCCCAACCTTCCCAACTCCAGAGAAGATGTTGGAAATCGTACAGAGACACAGAGTGAATTACTGGGGAGTATCTCCACGCTACCTCCAACAACTGGAGATTGACGGAGTAATGCTGAAAGACAAATACAACCTCCAATCCCTTCGCATGGTTCAAACTACTGGAGCACACTTGTCGGCTAGCCAATATTATTGGTTCTACAAAGTGTTCCCATCCAAGATCCACCTCACGAACGTCGCAGGGGGCACTGACATTGCGACTTCCTGGGTTGCCTCAGACCCGACTGGTCCTGTGTATCCTGGCGAAACGCAAATGCCGGCACTTGGCCACGATGTGGACGTAGCCAACTCCATTACCGGACAATCAATAAGGGATATTGGTGGCGCCGGTGAGTTGATTTGTCGACTCCCATTCCCTTCGATGCCAGTCTTCATGTGGGGAGACAAGGATAACAAGAAGTACAAGGAGAGCTATTTCGAGAAGTTTGATTTCCCATGCTGGGCTCAGCACGATTGGATCAGTTTCAACCCTGTGACAGGTGGCTCAACCATTCATGGCCGAAGGTAAGTTGGCCATTAAACTTTATTGCGGTGGAGTTTGAGCTAACCAAGTAGTGACGGGATTCTCAACCCTCAAGGCATACGATTCGGATCATCTGAGATATACGCCATCACTGAAGCTTCTCCATTCAACAAAGCTATTGAGACCACGCTCTGTGTTGGTAGAACACGCAAAGGGCTAGACACTGACGAATCGGTCTTTCTCTTTGTCATAATGCGCGAAGGCCACCGATTCGATGCCACTCTAGAGAAGAACATCCGCGACGCTATCCGCTCTGGCCTAAGCGCACGACATGTTCCCCGATTCGTGCTACCGGTAAAGGAGATACCGATTACGGTGAATGGGAAGAAGGTGGAAACTCTAGTCAAGCAGGTCATTTGCAGTGGAGAAATGCCGAAGAGAATCAGCTCGACCGTGGTAAACAGTGGCTGCTTGGAAAGTTTCCGGCAGTACTACCATTTGGAGCTGCAGCAACCAGGCACTAGATCCAAGCTATAGATCGATCAAGTGTTACCTATAGACATGTATTTACTCAACCTCAACTACTAGAAGTATAATATGACACAAGATACATAGTTGGATTTGAATACGTTTCTTTCCAACCTCAACACGGATGTTCGATATTCTTCGCCCTTATTGATTGAATAGGCTAAACCTCCCTTGTCTCCTTTGCCTGTGATCACTACCTCGGCTCGTCTCAAAACGGTCGCATGTCACAGAGGGGTAGCAGCGGCTTTCCTAGAAGAGTTGTATGCATGAGTAATATTATTTTTGGCTCTCGTTTTATCTATCAGTTGATATTACCACACCAAATGAATAATGCTGACCCATGACAGGTCACAACGATTTCCAAATTCAAGGTCAAATGGCAATTAGGTATGCAGATCATAGACCGGTGAGCTCTTGGTGCATACAAAATGCAACCTCGCCGGGTACTAACCCAATAGCCGACTTCCAGGCGAAGTCCGAGCCGAAATCACCGGGTGGATGGATGGAAGGGTGTCATCAGGCAAGTTGGGCTTCCATGTCGAACAGTTTCAATACATGGCTCTTTTGTTCACCTTTGCATCAGATCATTCTAGATCAAAGAAATCAGACATGAGCTAGCCAGTAGCTATGGTCCTAAGCGTCCGAAAAGCCCTCAGGGCCATCCCGCTGTCTCCTGTCTCAGCCGCGGCGACGCAACAGCAACGACACTATCTCATCCCCAGATCCTCCAATGACGCTACTTTACCTCTTGTCCCCGGCTCACCCCAGCTAAACAGCGGGATCCCCACAGCAGACGGCATAAGACGCGGGGATGTTAGTCTGGGCCAAGCACGGGGATTCGCTACCAACCCGCCCAAGGACCAAAAGAACCTCCCTCTCGATGGCATCACCGTTGTGAGCCTGGAGCAAGCCATCGCCGGCCCCTTCTGCACCCGCCAGCTCGCCGATCTTGGCGCTCGTGTCATCAAGGTAGAGCGGCCCGGCGATGGCGATTTTGCGCGCAAATATGATACCCGCGTCGCGGGGATGGCGTCCCATTTCATCTGGACGAACCGGTCCAAAGAGAGTCTAGCTCTCGATCTCAAGAAGCCAAAGTCGCTCGAAGTGCTCAAGAGGCTTCTCGCCAAGGCCGACGTCCTCGTGCAGAATCTCGTACCGGGCGCTACAGAAAGACTAGGGTTGTCCTTTGACAAGCTACGTAAGAAGAACCCGGGGCTCATCGTGTGCAACATCTCGGGGTACGGGCCAGACGGCCCTTTTAGCGATAAGAAGGCCTACGATCTGCTGGTCCAGAGTGAGGCAGGCTTGCTCTCGGTGACAGGGAGTGAGTCGGAGCCCGCAAAGGTAGGGATATCAATCGCGGACATCGCTTCGGCCATGTACGCGCATCAGAATATCCTTGCCGCGCTACTCCGGCGCGGCAAGACGGGCGAGGGTGCTTCGATCGATGTCTCGATGCTAGAGAGCATGGCTGAGTGGATGTCGTTCCCGATGTACTACTCGTACGGCGGCGCAGATGGTCCCAGCCGGACTGGAGCATCTCACGCAACTGTATATCCCTATGGACCCTTTCCAACTGGGAGTGGGGACTGCATCATCCTTGGTGTTCAGAACGAGCGCGAGTGGAAGCTATTCTGTGAGCACGTTATCGGAGACGCTGAACTGAGCTACGACAGACGATTTACGAGCAACTCGCTTCGTGTAGAGAATCGTGACGCGCTAAGAGATATTATCTGCTCCATCTTTCTCAAATACCGTGTGGAGGAAGTCCTCGCTCTTCTTGACAAAGCGCGAATAGCGAATGCCAGGATGAACAAGGCAGAAGAGCTCTGGGACCACCCGCAGTTGAAGGCAAGGGGAAGATGGACAGAGGTAGATACCCCAATTGGGCCCGTTCCAGCCCTGCTGCCACCCGGCGTGGCGAGCGAGGAAGAAGTCAAGATGGAGGCTGTGCCAGCAGTTGGTGATCATAATGCCAGTATTCTAGCTGAACTCGGCCTTACGGAAGCAGACCTATCGGAAGACTAGCAGGAGCATCCTCAGGCTGAAGGTATTCATACACGTGTGCATCACATGGGTCTTTGGTTACATAGTTTATTCAATTTCCAATTGCTCAAGGCGCTATTATTACTTCTTTTAGTACACAGAGATCTACACCCAGCATCCCAAAGATCCCCAAGGGTGTGTTATCCGGATACTTCCGCATTGGTTTCATTTAAACCTTCTCCTCCATATACTTCTGAGAGAGTCCACCCTGCTTTGAGGCGGCAGAAGTCTCATGCTTAGCCCACTTGCGAGGAGGAACTCTCAACTCGTAGAGCTCATCGATCTCAACCAGAGTACGGCGGGCAGTCTCAGGGAGGTAGATGTAGTAGAATACAAGGATAATGGCCACCAGACCTCCAAATACCAAGTACGTCTTGGCTCCAAGATTGGCGGCATCGGCAGACGTGAGCTGGGGCACGACCAGCGTAGTAAGAACCGCTGTAACGTAGGAGCAGCCAATGGTGTAAGCAGACGTCAAGTTACGGAGACGCGGTGTGGGAATCTCGGCTGGGAGGGCGAGAGACAGAGGGTAGAATGACGCAGCCCAGAAGGTGTTCAAGATGAAGGATAGGGCAGCAATGGCAGTGACGTTGGCTTTCTTGTCCGTGAAGAAGGCGAGAGCTCCGCATGTGAAGTCGATGACCATGAGAACGCTCATTCCGATCAGAGCAGTAGGTCGACGACCAATCTTATCCACAGTCCAAGGGGCGATGATGGTTCCAGCAAGAGTGCAGCAAGAAGAAGCAATAGTCAATTGGAAAGCATTTCCAACGCCCAGCTGTGTAAGGAAGACAGTGGCGTATGTGGTAGACAAGATAATACCGGTGACCTGGTTCACTGAGAACATGGAACCGGCAACAAGAGTACGTTGGATATTGTTCTTGTCAAACAGATCCCAGAAAGTGGCGCCTTTCGACAGTTCTTGGCCGCGCTCGTGGGTTAATCTCATGATACGAAGTTCATCGGCGATGAGCTGCGTTCCGTATCGGCGCAGCTTGGTGAGGTTAACAAGGGCGTCTTCATCCCGGCCCTTGGTAACAAGCCAGAGCGGGCTCTCAGGTATGAGAGCCGTAAGAGGAATAAGGAAAGTGGGCATGACTGCTTGTGCTCCAATGGGTATCTGGTAGGAGGCGTATCCAGTCATGGAATGTGTCGCGTTGGCAATGACAGTTCCAATGACGCCAGCAATCAGGTTGAAGATGTTGGCGGAGGTCACAGCCCGTCCACGATACTTCGCCGGTACCAGTTCAGACAGGTATAAAGGGGTGATTGTCATAGCAATGGCCATAAGGATGGAGTTGATGAATCTACCGACGACAAAAGCAGCGAGTTTGGGTGCGAACGTCTGCATAAACGTGCTACCATATGACAGGGCATAACAGCCCACGATGGGCCATTTGCGACCGAACTTGGTTGTCAGTGGGGATGCAATGATTGCACCAACAATGGCACCAACAAGGGGCACTGCAAAAACCAGTGTTTGATTTTTGGAGGTTAGGATAGGCGTTTCAACGCTGGGATCAAGCCCTTGGAATCGCTCCACCTATTGATTGGTTAGAGATGTATACATTAACAAGATATGAGACCCGGGTCTTGCAACATACAAAAGGCGTCATGGCGGCGACTGGGGACACAATTTTGTCATCGTACCCAAACAAGACAGATGATGCGCCCACAGTGAAGCAAGAAAGGATAAGGAAAAAGTTCCAGGGGCTCTCATTGTCAAAATCTGCGCCAGATGCCACAGGATCATGGGTATGGTCAACCTCGATGGCAGTGGCGGAGCCCTCGACCTTCTTGATCGGCTCCAACTGGGCCTTGGGTTCTTGGGAACTCATGTTGGGGATATTCGATGGATGATGGCTGTGAATGAAGAAGATGAGTGACTCTGTCGAGATAAAACCGTGATATGGTCCAGAATCGGGCCGCCTTATATAGCTTGTGCCATGGGGATGGAAGACGTGAATTGCGGAGTCTGGAGAACAGCTCACATCATGCAGAATGAAGAAATGAGAAGTCTTCCCCAGACTCTGCAAACCGTGGAGCCGGTGACATTCCCCCCTCAAGTTCTTGCTCTAGCGTGGAACAGAATCGTTCGAGACGAGCCGATGCAGCCAAATGCCGAGTCGTTCCCGAAATATTGAGCGAAATATTCACCGAGAGGTATACCGAACCAATGAGTTACCTTGAGAACGGGTCCACCACCGAAAGATATCCCGAATTATGACCCGAAATCGTCACCGAGGATAATGGGGCTACGGCAATGCCGCTCCCAGCCTCAAGTAGAATTAACTAACGCAGATCCAGGTTCGTTCACGTGGTCTTGAAATCTGGGGCATGCTGATTCGAAAGTAAATAAGATATCCATTTCTTCCATCGTCTTGAATGAATGCAGAGGTCATCTGTCTGCTCCAAATCCAATCACCTCACCCTCAACATCACACCATGTTAACAGCAGACTCCAGGGGCGACATCGCCACGGAGAGAGTTCGGGAGTCTCCTACTCCGCACTTTTTCAACCATACCTTGAATGCTTCAGCGTTCGATTTCTATGACAACAAAGCCCGTTCGAAGTCAAAAAATCCATCTCAGACCCGACCAGCTTTTGACAGATGGCGGCCCAAATTCCACCTCATGGCCCCTCATGGGTGGATGAACGACCCTTGCGCACTCGGCTACAATGAGGCCACAGGAACATATCATGCTGGTTTCCAATGGAACCCCAAGGGTTATGAATGGGGAAACATGTCTTGGGGTTGTGCTTCGTCGAATGATCTCTTACATTGGAACGTGCAAAAAACACCTTCAATGGAGCCTGATAGGGCTCATGGTGAGGAAGGTGTCTTCACTGGCTCGATGCTGCCCACAAACCCAAATGGAGAGAAAGATGGATCCTTGACAGCATTCTTCACATCCGCACGATACCTCCCTCTCCATTACACCTTGCCTTATACTCTTGGAACTGAGTCTATCCACATGGCCAAATCGACGGATGGCGGGAGGAGCTGGACTAGGTATGAGCACAACCCCATTGTCAGTCTCCCACCAAAAGAACACAGCGTTCTGGGTTGGAGAGATCCATTCATCACACGTTGGAAAGAGGCCGATGCCATACTTGGAAAGACGTCACCATCATTATACGGCTTAGTGGCAGGGAGCATCCGAGGCAAGACACCAACAGTATTTCTCTATGAGATCAATCCGATTCGTCTCACAGAGTGGGCATACATCGGCACTCTCAGCGACCTGGGTATGAACTTTAAGCCCTCGGCCTGGACTGGTGACTATGGTCAAAATTTCGAAACTGCAAATCTCATCTCTTTGGCGGACTCAAAAGGGAAACGACACAATATCATGACGTTGGGTGTAGAGGGGTGTCTAAAACCAAGACCAAAGGAGAGATCAGAAGTTATCGATGACCACTCTCAAATGTGGCTATGTGGGCAACTAAAACCATCTTCCAACGGTGTTGATTTAGGCTTCAAGTTTGGCGGTATTGTCGATCACGGGTGCTATTACGCCATGGCCAGTTTCCCTGATCCTATCACAGGTGAACAAGTAGCATTTGGCTGGGTGTTGGAAGAAGATTTATCCCCAGACCTTACTGCTCGCCAAAAATGGAGTGGATGCCTCTCTATACCGCGCGTGCTACGACTAGTTGAGCTTCACTCCGTAACCAAAGCCCTCAAGACGGACGTTGGGAAAATTACATCGACCCAAGCCACACCCACAGAAAACGACACTTTCTCCATTCTCACGTTTTGTGCAGTACCGGATCCCAGACTCCAAAATCTTCGAAGTTCCCAATATTCACTGCAGCCTAGAGTATTCACATCCAGGGCTCCGGATCAGGTTGAGTTGCTCAACGGATGCGATACCTGGGAGATGAAGATGTCTTTGAAGGTCGGAAGCGCTACTAGATGCGGCTTCGAGATTGATTTTTCGCAAGGTGAGTTGATTTAGTCAAGCACTAGGGTTCTAGTTGTATGGATTGTGCTAACCTGGAGATTTTATGTTAGACTACCGGGAAACCGCTCGTATTTACTTCGAGCCCGGCAACGAGATGCTCTATGTTGACCGGTCAGCATCCACAAGCTACCCCGGAATCAACCGTCTGCCTGAACGAGCACCTCACACCTTGTTTACTTTCCTGGACTCTTGCAATAATACGGAAGAGCTAGAGACCCTTGATTTTCACGTATATTATGATTGCAGTGTTCTTGAAATATTTGTCAATGGCAGGACAGCCATCACAACTAGAGTCTACCCTACATCCAACACCTCATTTGGGGTGCGACCTTTCGTAGAGAGCACATACGCAGAGGGTGAAAGAAGCGAATTAATTTCTTTCAACTTATGGGAATTAGATAGTGCTGGGTGCATTTCCTAAAATTTAATTGTCCTTCATCTGATGAGGGCGGTCGAAACTCCGATCTGGTTCTGATACCTGTTTCAATCATGAATAACGAAATGTTCAGTGCTTGTAACTTAGATTGCGAACACTAACGTACCAAGTAAATACAGTGGGTGCCTGCTGGAACGTAGCTCGTTGATTAGCTAAATGAGAACCGTAAGCGCTATCCTGATTTGGCAAGGACGCTAGTGGGCTTTGCGCAGTGGCAAGATTGACATAAAATGGCACCCAGAATCAGCGTTGAGTTTCGACAAAATATCAGAACAATCCACCCAATGATAAATATAAATATCGTAGAATAATTTGTTATTTTCTGAGCATTGTATTTAATATCATGCTAATAAGAAAACTAGGCCTGCAATACAATACGTACCAAGAGCTTTAGTGTGCCATGGTTTTTTTTAGCGATTTGAGTGGATACACTTCAAAAACTAGCCCGCGAGTGGTTTAGCCCATTCTCAATCCTCTGGGCCGTCTTTGGCCTGGCGGCAATGTTTTCCTCCACGTCTTCGCTACGTCACGCGCCAGCCAAACACACTCGCTTGCAAATTCTTACCGGCGTCGCACCAAGGCCTACAAGCCTGGGAATGGTGTAAATAGTCCTCCTGGCGCTATTGTCTGCTGGAATCATATCTAGTATTGGCGCGCACGCAGATACTTCATGGGGCGATGGAGTATGATGGTGATGGGGCCCTGGCCCCAGTAGGCAGGCCCAAGAGAGCCTGTGATCAATGCAGCTATCGCAAGGTCAAGGTGGGATTTGAGGACCCCGTGTTCATGTGATCAGACTGGACAGCGAGCTGACATGGCTGTGACTTAGTGCGATGGGCTTCAGCCTTGCTCGCGATGCGCCAAATCCCGGCTGGATTGCTCCTCAAGCCGGTCGCGTCCTTTGAAGCCATCGAATGGGAGGTATGTTGACCACTCTGCCCCTGTCCGATGTCATGCCTTAGGTGGACTAATCGAAACAATGAGCAAAGGCGTATCCAAGCTTTGCGCAGTTCGAATGCGCCTCGCGCGGATGCTGGCAGCTCCTTGACAGTCCCGGAGCAACGTTATGCTTTGGAGTCGCCAGACTCAGATCGGCCGGTAGTCAACGACTATGCAGCATCGAACTCCAGTCATAGCCCTGCTAGCATCAGGGATAATCATGGAAATAGTCAGTGGGTGAGTCCTCGGCAAGATCATGCCCCTCAACATGGCCGTCCATTCTTAAGTCCTGATATGGCACTGGCGGACCGCAACCAGCCAGGAGATTGGCGTCGACTGGAGGACATGAGCACGACGCCCCGGGATGCAGAATCCCCCACAGACCCTAGCTCTTATATGACACTTGACGAAGCAGAAGTCATGTCCTGGGTTGAAGTTTTCTTTGATCGGCTGTATTCCACTGTCCCAGTGGTTGACCGAGCTGAGCTGGGCCGTGACCTCATGGCCCAGAGACACCAACGAGATCTCCAATTTCGAGCAATGATCTACTCTCTCTGTGCTTTCGCAATGATGCAGCCAGTTCACGAGAATGAACTAGGGTTCATATCATCGCGGGAATCTAGGGCCAAACAACTACTTCATTCGGCAGCTCGCGCGAGGGCTTCATATGACTTTGCCGAAAATCCGAATCTCGTCATCATCATCACAAGCTTCTTCATGTTTGCCACCCTGTTCAACCTGCGCATGCAGAATTCATCGTGGATACAGCTCAGAGAAGCAGTCGAATGCGGTCGATTAATCGGTCTGCATCGTCCAGAGTCATATGAAGGCTTAACGCCCCGCCAAATCAGTCACAGACTTCGAGTCTACCTTGTGCTTTCCGTTACAGAGAGGTAATGAAGCCCCAGATATATATTAGTTCTTTGATAAAGGAGAATTGACCATCGAGGCTAATACTAATATTGCGCACAATAGATCAGTGGCACTGCAGCGGAATCATTACATTAGCTTTACAGGCCAGCCACTTCAGGATCTGCATAATTACCACGTTTCGCTACGCGCCGCAAGTGTCAAAGAGCTTTCCGGCGTTGTCATTTTTGATTCACGAATGGCTTCTGCCACGGTAGGATTGCTGCGACTCAGCAAATTATGCAGCGCCGTTGACGAACGTGTCATCTCGTGCTGGAACTCTAGCTGCTCTTCCGGCCGACAGGCATGCACAAAAGTCACGATCGAACAGGCGGTCCAGGTCTTCAACAGCATAGAGAGTGCGGCTGCGCCTAGCGAAGACCCTAACGATCCGGAAAACATCCTTTCAGCGCGCATATTAGAGGATCGCGCTGCACACGAGGGTGTTGAGATATTGACCCAGGGGCAAGTCATTGACATCAGTATATTACGGTTCTGGCTCACTACAAGATTATGGGTGTCCTGTCTCACACACGATCTGCTGGATGAAACTTCCCCGCACGAAAACTTGAGACCCTCTTATATGGTTCACATCGCGAGACAGGCTCTGGACATTGCCAACATTTGTGGTGAAGATCGACTAGCAACCCATGGCATCGGGATCGTGAGTTGCGCCCTCGCCGAGTGATCCCTCCCGACCGTAATTTCCTCTTGCTGACATAACACTCTATAGATTGAAAGAATATATGATATTGGCATGGGGGTAATCATGGCATTGCAGCACTGCGTTGCTGACCCGGCGTCTGCACCGCTCATCCCGGACTTTGAGCAATTGCTCCAAAGGTTTTTCCATTTCCTTCGCGCAACGAGAGGTGGAAATCATCCATTTTACCAGGCGCTCAAGAAGGCATTTGATTCTGTGCAATGAATTGACCATTCAGGTGCGAGGCATATTGAAATGAAATCTATTACCTGAAATCTTCGAACCTTGAGATATTCGAAACAATATGCGTTATGAAAGAAGTTCACGACCCCAGAAGATTCGGATGCTCCGCTAGGTTCGCCCAGAAGTCATTTTCGCACTCCCAGGGATTCCAATAATACGTGAACGCGGTGGTAGGATCGTTGGATACCGGCACAGGCTGTTGTTGCTGAAATGGAAGCAATGGACTGGACAACACCGCGTCAAGTATGCTTTGAATTGTCCTCGTGGCCCGGGCAAATAGTGCGTAATTAGGTTCACTGGGCTGGATGAAGGTGTTTCCCTTGAACTCCCCAACAAAGATGCTGAGATTTTGGATGAGGTTGGAACGGGAGCTGGACTTGGAGTTGAAGATCGTTGCTGGATTCAGAAGGGACAGCGACACGGCAGCGGCAGCTGGGAGGCCATACTGAGAAATCTAATCCCATGTAAGTTATTTAAAGATCAATGCAAATAAGATGAAACGACATACATACCTTCCAGATAAGAGATGTACCGGAGTTGACTAGTGTGTGCCGTAGTATGATAAGCTCAACTGAATAAGACAACATTTCGCCCGCGACCGCGAGAAGAGCCTCACTAGGGCCTGTCGAATTCTTAAGAGAGATTAGGTCTAGAAGGAGAAGATTGTGCAAGTATTCGAGGCGGGTTCCGACAAGAAAATCACGTTCAAACGAATTGGAAGGGCTGTCTCGGAGGCTGGTCGACAATTTGAAGCGAACCGGGAAACTTTGCCAAATACTTTCGACCGCTTGTTGCAGAGAACTGTATGAAAATAAACCAAAAATTAGAATAGGACGCCATGATTAGATATTGGAGATCACTTGCCTTATTTTAGCCACTTGGTCATGAGAATGTCGGGTTCGGAATAGTTCTATGATCTCCTCTTTGATGGCGGAGAATAAGGCACTGCATCGAGTGTCCGCGGTGTAATTGATCTTCTCAAGCGAATCAAAGGTTGTGAACTCAGAAGGATGAACATCTGTATTCATGTATCGCAAATGCGACTCTTGCGCGTCTTCATTCCAAAGATCCGGGATGTTTCGAGGCAACTGCAAGGTACAATGTGCCTTCACAATGCGTGGAGGGCGGCCCAAGAAAACGGAAATCTTCTTATCCGCAGAATATGTTCGAGCTGAAATGGCTCTTCGTAATTCGGCCACGAATAGAGGAATGCGAGCTGAATTTTCATCTATGACTTCGTGGAATCCGAGGGCGAAGAATGTGCTTGCAGCATCACCTATTTTGCGCCAGAATTGATAACCTACTCATTTCGAAATCAGTGTCTGCAAGACTTTCGAGTGTGTATGAACTGTGGCATATTTTAGCGGATCGACGTACTTTGGTCTCCGTCTACCTGCGAGTGAACAATCAGGTTCTCGTACTGGAGAACTGCCTGCAGATCGTTGAGGCAATCAAGAGACAGACAAATCTCGAGACAGCAGTCACTTATATAGGTCACGGCCTTCATCAGATGTCGCTTCTCTTCAAAGTTGGAATACAGCCCCGGCCATGAGTCCGTATCCAGGGCGGCACGAGAGGCCGCGGTGAAGAAAATGCCGAGGACCTCCCAGCGCAGGCTGTCGTCGAAGATTTGCGCCATGTACTCACTCACGGTGGTATCTCTCTCGAGCCGAATCTGCCTTCTGCTATTTCTGAGTAGGAACCGTGCTTTCCTGGTTATCCATTGGTCGGATATCTGGGCACTGCCACCGCACTCATGACCACGGAGCTCCCAAAATGCACGAGCAGCTTCAATGCTCCCCGGTACGAAAGGTTCGGCCAGAGGAAGATTCACATTTCGCCCGATCCAGTCATTTAATAGTCCGCATATGTTGGGAACGTCCATTTGAACCAATTGACTCAATGCTTGGATGGCTTTGTGGGCGACATCCTGATCTTTGAACACATCATCCGTCCCCAGAGGAGTCTCCACCTCTAAAGGGAGAATGCCAGGATCACCACCGGGAGACGTATCGGTTGCATTCACTTGGTTGAAGATTGCCGAATGGCTAGAATGCCCGAGGTACCCAGGATTCGGATAATGATGAGGCCTCGGCGCCGTGAGGAGTTGCTCAGGGGGTGATATTGGGCTCTGCGGCGAAGCTCTGCCCACGCTAATGACGCAAATTAGCGAACCACGTCAGATTCACTGCAAGGAGGTTTGCTAATGTACCCAGGAGTCGTCCCATTTCTTCGCTCTCTTCGCTTGAATGGCCGGTCTCTGTACGTACAACTCCTACCTTGCCCACGGAAACTGCACCTTGAGCAAACAGGGCGCTCGTGGTTGCAGGCAAGCTTAGACAGCCGGCAAGGCTCGCAAGCAGCAAGCCTCACGGACATTGTTGTTTCAGGCCACTTGGCATACGGCGTGTTCTGAATTGAAGGAATGAGTAATGGTAGGAATCAAGGTTGCAAAAAGCAAGATTGTCGGAGAATTAGGACAACTGTGGGTTCCATCTCGGCGAAATCGGCGTATTGACTTTTCGCTCACGACTAGCGCCTCCTCGCCTTTTCTATTACTAACGATGGAGCCTGGGATTGATTTTTCACATCGTCAGACTCGGGACTCCGAAGACGCCTAGATATGGAGATGGTGAGAAATAAGTAGTGTAACATGGTAATGGCCCGTAGCGGATACGTAGTAATGTGACTGGTTGCGGGGGTATATGAAGGCAAGTTGTTCTCGTGTGTTTAATTCTGTTATCCTGATCCTATTTATGTCCCCGGCTTTGCCAGTTTTCTCGCTATCTCTCTCGATTTCAGCTTTCATGGAACCTGTTTCCAATCATACATACCATGGAAAGAACAAACCAGCTGTCAAATGTCGAGCAGGGCGCCTCAGACTTTGAAAGTATTGGATCAAAAGCCACACTTGGAAACTGCACAGAGAAACATGGTCATTCATCATCGTCGGAATCTGGGGTCGTCCCTTCTCTAGATTCTAAGCCAGAGGCGAAAACCGGTGAGAGTAATCCGAATCTTGACGATCCACCACCAGATGGCGGGTGGACAGCTTGGTCACAATGTAAGTTTCAACTGCCGGTCGTCCCGGTCGTCTGACTAATTTTTTCGACAGGTATTGCTCTTCATGCCGTGGGATGTAACAGCTGGGGCATGGCCAACAGTTTCGGGACTTTTCAGACGTACTACATGACGCTCCTTCCAGATCGATCAGCATCAGACATCTCCTTCATTGGAACACTGCCAATATTCCTCATGTTCTTTTGCGCTAGTATCACTGGCCGACTCACGGATGCTGGGTACTTCAGAACTGTATTCGTAATAGGCAGCATTTTCCAGATCCTGGGAAGTGTGTCACTATCGTTTTGTTCTACATATTGGCAGCTCATGCTTGCTCAAGGTCTGTCAGTAGGCATTGCGAATGGCTTCCTATTTTGCCCTTCTTTTACCATCACCTCCACTTACTTTCTCAAGAAGAGGTCAATTGCGGTGGGAATTGGTGCTTGCGGTTCTGTCACGGGAGGAATTGTGTTCCCACTTATGGCCCGCCAGCTGCTCCCAAAGATTGGATTCCCATGGACCATGCGCGCAATCGCCTTGGTCCAGCTGTTCCTTCTGCTTGTGGCGAACGTCCTTAGCAAGCCGAGGGTCAAGCCACGCAAAGGTGGTCCGCTCATCGACATCAAGGCGTTCAAGGAAATGGAGTATACCTTCTATGCGTTGGGGGCGTTTCTGGTAAGTTTCCAACCTCAATTTTGATTCAAGGGAACTTAAATTGATCACATATTTTCAGATATTCTGGGGTGTCTATTTCGGATTTTTCTATCTTGCCTCTTTTGCTCGGAACGCGCTCCAGTCCCCCTTCCAGTTCGAGGACTCTCTCAACCTGTTGTTGATCACAAATGGTGTGGGATTTCTAGGTCGGATTATACCGAATTACCTTGCCGATCGTACCGGAGCTGTTACCATGCTGATCCCGGTATCCTCCGCCACCGCTATCCTCGTCTTCTGTTGGATGTCGGTCGAATCATCTAGTGGATTATATGCATGGTCTGTTTTCTATGGATTCTTCGCTGGTGGAATTCAGAGTCTCTTTCCGGCTGCTCTGTCCCTTTTGAGCGATGATATGAGTAAGATCGGGGTGAGGACCGGGATGGTCTTCACAGTTGTCTCGTTCGCGGTTCTAACTGGGTCACCAATTGCTGGGAGCATAATTGACAAGTCGGGCAGCTACAAGGGAGCGCAAGGCTTTGCAGGCGCATCTCTGGCAATGGGCTCTGCTTTCTTACTTGCATCCAAGATTGTCAGGATGCGTAAGACTGGAAGAGGATGGCTGGGGAAGGTCTAAAACGGCAGACGGAACTCTGATGAGCCTGAATCCCTCTTACGAGCATCAATAGAAACGGGCATTTGACTCTCTAAAAGCAGTCCTTTGAAAAAGAAAAAAAGAAATTCACAATTTCTTACAAAACTCAAGCGCAAATGATTGCTGGGAAATTTGACAGTTGTTCCCCCTTTCCCGTCACATTCGGGGAGTGCCCCACGTACAACTCGGCGACTTCGGCCAGTTCGTCATGCAGTCGCATGCAGCCAAGGTGAGAATAGTCGAGAGCCACTCGAATAGATTTCATTGGCAATATCATGTAATGCTAAATCTCAAAAGTACAGCAACCGATACCGGAAAAATGGAGTTTGGCGGAGATAACGTGATGGCAAATGAGAAGAGTGATCAGGAGACCTGGTCCCAACACACTGCGTTAAGCTGACTGCCGGAGAGGTTGAAAGTTCCACCTATCAATTCCTTCGGCAAACGGTACACCGAATTCAAATAGCTTCGTAACTGCTTCGCGGAAATGGCTGAAAAAGAGTTCCGTGTCCTCGGCATATTTCTCAACCCATGTCCTCATCGCCTTGTCCTCAATGAGGGCCAAGTCACTTGGAAGCATCATGAGGGTCTGACTCATTGACCCTTGAAATTGGCGAGGTCCATCCCACTTCCGCTGGACCCATTCATCTCCCAAGAGCATATCATAGTATTGATTGGTGAATGTCGTGGGAGAGTATGTCCATGCACCCTCAAACCCCAATCTATCTGCATGGCACCGGCCAAGACTATGAGCGCCGCAGAGCGCCACAATCTCTTGGTCGTTAAATCCCATCCGATAGAAAACATCTCGTAAGTGGTTAGATCCTCTAGTTGCGTCAGGAAGCCGTCCGTCAGGAGGACAGTGGCTAGCATCTTTATCTAAACGACCTGGCCGCCATGGGATGATGGGTCCCTTCATCTCTTGTATAGCAGCTATGCCACCAAGGATCCACAAGTCGGCGTAAGTGATCCATGGGAATTTTACTATAGAAATATGTTAGCTGAGGCTGTGAAAGAGGGCACATGGTAGATTGTTCCCAATTGAATACCTTTGACGTCCTCAAGAAAATCCTGGGCAATCATTAGACCACTGTTAGCCCCATGGCTGCACTCTGGGTGGAATCGCATTGTAGCACCGTTACTGCCTCCACTATGCGTTCTCGCGTCATATGTTCCGCTTGCGTGCCAGGCTAATCGAACCAAAATAGGGCCGTAGGAGCCATCGTCGTAGTCAAGATCTTCCTCCAGTCTCCTAGCAATCTCGTTGTAAACCTGTTGATAGTCTTTCAACCCTCGCTTCTGCTTTGAAGGAGATGATGCTGATAAGGTGAAGGGGTTGCGTATGTACAGACAGTAAGCAAATGTGCTGACAGTGATGAAGATGGCGAGGAAGAACTCTATTCCCAAGTGTTCCGGCCATTTGAATACAATCTCCGACATTGTGCAGCTATGTCTATGAAATGAAGTAAATCCGAGATGCCATGGGAACATTAGTATGAACGAAAAGCTGTCGACAATCTGAGAGTAAGGTATTATTTTATTGTCCTTGGAGAGCGAACACCAAACACTGGAAAAGAAACTGGGCCTATTCCAACGGCCAGATAAGGATCTCAATGCAAATATCAGACCATTTCGCAATGTGCTACTCGTCCTGGATAAGCAATCCGGTTCTCAACCCCCAACGCCATCTCTAGACTTAACCAATTTGGGAAATTTTAGCCGATGTAACTAATGGTGATGGAAAAGCGAAGACAGGAAGGAAAATTAATCAACTTATTATATCAGATAGGATAGAAGAATAAATTTTAGAAAACTCGTTGAATATCTTATTTAGTGATTAAAGCAGAATGTATTTTCCAGCACTTTGTACGAAGCAAGTTGAGCCAAAGAGCCTCAAACGCAGATCTTATTCCACCCCATCTAGCATCATCCTCAGGGTATATAAAAGTTCACTTAACTCACATTAGGCCCAGGTCCAGTACTGGAAACCCTCCAAAGTCCATCGCATCGAGACCAAGTTCGATGGCGGCTGAAGGCGGCAACTCACAGCCGGATCGTTCAGGTGCTGGCCACGAAAACGCCTCTCCGTCTGCCGCACTTGTTGAAACCTGAAAGGTCTCGTCCGGAATCGATTCCTCAACGACGTTCGATTGCGAAGAACCCCTCACTGGACCTGACCGTTCATCGGGCTCCATATCCCAGGAGTGGCCAGGAATGGCAAATGCGTCCGGCGGAGAAAGTCGTCGGTATGTCAGCGAGTGCTCCTGGGGCCAGGGAAGCCTCGCGGCCGTGCCAAGTAGTAATTTCAGGTCCGATGAAATATCATCTGCTCGGGCCAAACAAGTCTTTTTGAGACTGAAGTCTAGCGCATTTGACAGCTGCAAATAATGGCCCGGTGATAGGATCAAGAAATCCGTCCAGTCAGAAATGATGGGTTGACCCATTCCAGTGTCAACACCCACATTCGAAATGACGTCTAGTCTCGCGAGATTCGTCACATGACGAATAGTTTTGCAAATATAGTCAACGGTAGCGTATCTTGGGTGGTATACACGTACGGCCTCGATTAAAACTGTGAGCCGTCGCTGCTTTACTGTTGCTTGGGTTTTCGAGGCCTTGATTGCAACCGAGTTTCGGTTTATAGACGATATCTTGACATCAAGAATTTGCAACATTAGAGGTAGGGCGAGGCAAGCGAGTCTGTAATCCATGTATGTTAGCTGCTAATTCACTCCATTTCGGAGACAGAGAAGGGAGGGCTTACGTTACGACTGGCAACCAGCGAACTAGGCCCAGTTGAATAAGACGTTCCAGACAGTCACTGACTCCACAAATAGCTTCCCGAAGTTGTTGTTGGTTATCGCAGATGGTAGCAAAAGCTATTGAATCTAGCATCGCTGAGGCGTTGGAGAGCGCCAGTTGCAAAGCCTCGTGGTGGCAAACTGCGATTTTGGCCGAGCTTGGGAACAGGTCAGTCAGCTAAGATTCAGAGATTGCTTCCCCAGACGCGTACTTAAAGGACTGAAGAACTTACTAATAGTAGATGTATGTGAAATTTGTATACAATATCACGGGATCGAGGTTGCCAGCGCCACCGGCAAGACCTGAAAGCTCCGAAAAAGCTGACTTGTACCAGGAATCAAGCAACTCCTTGCACTTCTTCGCAGAACTTCCCTTGCCTGTTTGGAAATTGTCCCTCGGCTCGTCGTCTGATGGATAGATAAGCGGGATCACGTCCGTGAGCGTCGTTGCCAGTCGTGCAAGTTGTACGAGGACTCGGATCGTGCGGCGTTTGGTGTCGGCATTGTAGACCCGCGATTGGTTAATCTCATCGCTCAAGTCTTGGTAAAGAGTATCGGGATCATAGTACGCCCGCTTGATCTGGATATTACGCCGCAAGTTGAGGGCAAGGATGCGGTCGCGGATCAGGCAACACCACCACAATCTCCGCAGAGCATTTTGGCGCTTCTGCTCTGTGCTGTCGTTATCCGCAGGAGCCAGAGGAGGTACACTTGTTTGGAGATGGGCACCTGCATTCCTGGCATCGTGGATCGCGAGAACCAGCCACGCCTCGGTGGAATTTTTAGTACAATCCGATAAGCCACCTTGCCCGCCCAATGGATCGGGAGCCCAGAAGGATAACAGAAGAGCTGTTTGTGCCAGCGGAACCAGTGAAGACTCGGTTTCCAAGTTGTACAAGAGCTAGCGAGAAATGAATGAGCATACTCGAGTAGAACCATCCAGGACAAAACGCTGCATACCTTTGCTCTTTTGTAGAAAGCTGCCCTTGCTGCTCGAGTGTGCGGAAATCCCAGGTGTTTGACAACTTCTTCCGATGCAAACTATTGTTGTCAGCCCTGCGTTTACTGGCAGAATATGTGAGACTTACGCTGCTGGCAGCAAATAGAATAGCCTGAAATAGTACCAACGGGATCTTGTCGGTTTCGTTGCATGGTCCATGACAGTATAATTTCCAGAAATTGCCTTCGTTGATCATTGGGAGGAGAGGGTGCACATGCAGAAAGTACATTTCCAAGAAATGATCCAGGGTCTCTCCTGTGGGAATGACGAGGCAGTCTTGGGACGCCAAGTACGCTACATCTTCTGGTCCGAGGCTCCGTAGGTTATTCAAAATAATGAAGGGGTATCTTGTATAGCTGACTTCTCTTTCCGCAAAAAGTTCCATGGCATCAGACGCGGGCGACGTGATTGCCAGGAACTTTTCGTTTATGGCATCATTTCGAAGTTCTATGTGGTTTTCTAAAAAGTCTTAGTATGTTGGAATTAAGTTTATCTAGGAGTCTTACCTTTCAAATTACTCGAGAAGACTTTCAATGAAGATTCAACCAGTTTATCATCCGGTTGAGTCGAACAAAGCGTGTCCTGTGGCCAGCCATCAGGGTCATGAGCTTGGCCGTTGTCGTCCAGCCCGTTCGATATATCAACATCGATTTCGTCGGCGAAAGTGAACTCGTGTGGTCCCATCGATAAATCTTGGTCACTGGCCACAGCACGCTCGACATGGTCACGGGCGTTATTGGGATCGGTCGCCTCTTCGACATGTTGTAGAGAAGGCTGGTCTGCATCATCCCCCCACGTCATCTTCCCTCGTCTTCCATCTAGAAACCAATCAATATGGTTCATTATTAATTTTGGTCGCGTAGATAGACTTACTGGGAACAATGCAAACCTTTCCATCAAGAGTACAATTGGTGCATGGGCGACTCTTCTGGAGGACATCGCATCGGACTTTCCTGCTGCGACAAACCAAACACGCTCTCGGGGATCTCTTTCGCTTCCGTCTGGGTTCCGGTTTGGCACAATGTGAAAACCCAAAATCCAGGGCGATGCCAATGTTTGCAGAAGTCTCGACACTCATCTTGTCGCTTTATTTTGCAGCTTTGTTCGATCACCAAGGAGGGCTCGTCAGAGGCTTCGGGATGAAGATGGATCTAGTCATGATATAAATGCGGGGAAATCAACGGGAGATGATCTTAGTACTCGGTAACTGGAGCCATAAAGGCGTCTTAACAGACAGCCAATACATCATACACACCCAGAAACGCGGGGAAGATATCAGCTATCAATCTCATGTGCACCACCTTTCCTACCCCCAATCCCAGGTGAGTCCTTAAAAAACCGGTAGACCAATTGACAGTTTCCTATTGCGCCCCAGGAATATGCGCATCGCGGGGAATTCTTTGCGAACTATGAGCCTTTGGTGCAACGCTGGGCATCTTGCAGCCAGCTTCGTAGCAGGGGTGCCTCGGTCCCCAACATGAATCACCAACTGCCTCGGCTTGATGCTAACGACGACGTCATCGGGGTAAGCATCCGCATGCAGATTGATGACTGGGGTGTGAGCAGATGTGACAGTGACGCCCCTTGTTCAATGGACTGGACAAGAATATGAACAGGACAGGTCCCCAGTGACATTTTCATCCCACTCCAAACCAGGACGCGCATTGCCCTCGGTCAGGGTCCGAGGCTTATCGAGCGTGCATATATCACGCATGTTGAGAAGACGTGAGAAAATGACAAAGTAACGAGAAAGATACGGAGCAACTCACTATAGTGTGAGTTGAATTACCATCGATAGCTTAATGTCTCAAAATCGTCGCTTGCATCATCGTCGACTGCTCAGAGACATTTAGCTGTTATCGGGGAAGGTCTACCAACTTTCAAGTCGTCTGAGGATCCTAGAGCTTGGCTCTTCAATCAGAAGGGGAGAATATTCAAAAGGGAATTTCGAAACATGCCGTAGCGGATGGCCTTATATGTGCTCATATCTATCAAATTAAGAACTTCATTCAAATACTATGCTGTAACTATGAATATACTTTGACATCCTGATGCTCCCCATGTTGGCCGTTTCCCCCACACTCTTCTCTGCCTCGTTGGGGTTAGTGGACGGCTTCAGCGCCGAGGATCATTATCTCGACCAATGACGAGGACTAGATGAGCATAACTCTATCCATATCTCCATGCTCTTGATGGCGGACCGGCGGCCGAAGACCCGCCACACGCTGTCAGATACACGTCAAAGCCTCTAATTGGCCCACCACAAAGAATGTCATAGTCTGCAGATACGAGCCTCATCTTCCTCGTTTCTCCGGGCGCAGTGGAACAGGACGGAGATTGCGTCGGGATGGATCGATCCGGCCCCTGATGCTGCTGCAAACAGCGAGTCGGACTGATTATCAAATGGCCCGAGAATGCGGACAAATGTGGGGGAACGCGGTGCACTTTGCTGCTTGAGGCCACTGGGGCTTCGGGCGCGCCGTAGCAGCTGCAATTGGGCAATAAATAAATCCTCTGTCAGCTTCGTTCCTCTGAAAATCAAGCTAAGATATAAATAATTCCAAGCCCCCAGCGCCGTCGTTTGGCCAAGCTTCCATCGTCTCCTCCGACACGCACAAAATAACAAAAGGCTCAATTGACACGCGAAGGACCACCAACAACTCAAATCCTCTCATTCTCTGCTCTTTGTGTCTCTCCGCCATCAACAATGGGCATCCTCTCTACCCTCGCCACCGGCAGCATCGCCGCCCTCCACGGCTACATCCTCGTCCTCGAGATGTTCCTCTGGACCACGCCGCGCGGCCGCAAGTCCTTCAAGCTGACTGCCGAGTTCGCCGAGCAGTCCAAGGCTCTCGCCGCCAACATGGGCCTCTACAACGGCTTCCTGTCGGCCGGATTGATCTGGGGCCTCGTCCACCCCGTGCCCGAGTTTGCGACCCAGATCCGCCTCTTCTTCCTGAGTCTCGTGTTTGTCGCCGGTGCCTACGGCGGTGCCACGGTTGGGAAGCGCATCATTTACGTGCAAATGGTTCCTGCAACCATCGGCCTTGGCCTGGTCTACCTGGGCCTGTAATGGAATGAATTGGAAGCAGAAGGTCCTACAGTCGGGGTTTGAGATCAATCACGATTCTGCCTTGGATCACGCCGGATTCCATTTCTTGGAATGTCTTTCACGTCTATGTTAGCGATAGTTATTCTGTTCAATCAAAAAATTGTTCTCACCTTCGTAAGATCGTCCAAACTACGCAGCTGGTAGACGGGCTTCACCTTGCCTTGCGCTGCAAATTCGAGACATTCCTTCATGTCCAGTCTGTTGCCCGACTTGGCGCCTGGTATGTCCATGTGTCAGATCAAGGCAGACAGTCGGCTTCAGGTACTCAATACTCACCAATGATTCTCAGCTCTCGCATGATCAATGTCCCAACATCAGGCAGAAACGAGCCCGGCTTTTCTGGCAAGGCAATGCACGCGATCGTGCCTCGAAGCCTGAGCCATGCCAATGCTTGTGGGTAGCTTTTGGCGCTGCATACCAGCGCGACTTTTGCTCCTCCGCCCGTCAGCTTCTTGATCCGACTTGCGAGCGTGGCATTGCTCTCAAACTGGGTGAAATCAAGAAACTCGTCGGCGCCCAAATCCCTACAGAACTGGTTCTTGGAACCGTGGTCAATTCCAATCACTTTCCCTCCCATCGCCTTGGCATACTGGATACCCAAATGGCCGAGGCCGCCCCCAGCTCCAGAGATAGCAACCCAGTCGCCAGGTCGGATTTGAGAGTTCTTGAGAGCCGTGTATACGGTGACGCCGGCGCACATGAGAGGCGCCGCAGCGGCCATGTCCAAACCGTCCGGAATGGGCATCACGTATCTAGCGGGAGCGATCTTGTATTGTTGAAACGTGCCGGGGGTAAAGTATCCCGTGATCTTCAAGCTTGAGCATGAAGTTTCTCCGCCAACGAGGCACGCATCTGTAAACATTTATGACTGGTGAGCGAGTCCCGAATCTTGGCATGGGGTGAGCGGGAGCATCATACCACAACTGAGGCAAGCATCCCCGGCGATTTGAATTCCTACCTTGGAGCCTACTGAAGTCGATTGAACCCCCTCACCGAGCGCAACGACCTCGCCGATCCCTATAGTCTAGAGTTAGGGTCGAACAATACATGAAATCTACACTATTGAGGAACCTACCTTCATGACCTCCGACCTGGCCTACGGTTCTTCGTCAGCTTCGCTCATACTCATCATTTGTTCCGTTAACTCACCCCTCTTTGTAGGCGCCTCTTGGTTTGGAAATTCATTCAGGCAGAAGGCGATATCTGTGTGGCACACACCAGAATAGTGTCTTGTACGCGTTAGCGATTGACCCGATACCTAGAAGCTAATCGTGGAACAAACAATCGAATAAGCACCTCCCCCGGCCTCGGTTGAGGAATTGGGAGGTCCTTGGTCTCTGTCTTCAAAGTACCAGGCTCCGAGTACACGGCAGCCCGGTTTCCTGTCTTCTGCGGGTGGGGAGTCATTATCACGGTGACAATAATTTCTCCGCGAGCCCCGAATAGATGGAGGGGACTGATGATTTATTTCAGCTTCCAGCGACTGTGACGCAGAAAATATCTATTACGTAGACATTCCAGTTGGAAATACCCCGATCCCGACTCTACGAATGAGATTTACCTTCCAAGGCTCTTCTGGGGAATGACGAACCAAGATGCCGAGGCCCAATGCAACCACATCCCTGTTCTGTTACACTGCGGGCCAGCATTGAATACACTCGCTACGGAATTCTACTCGTTCATGCAGCTAACACAGACATCCGAGCTTGCGGATAGTCTTGGAGCGGGGTACATAAACTTCGGGATCTCGCTCAGCAAGTAGAGACCGGGTGCAACCAGCACATATTTAAATGAATGTTGGCCGGACCTGAGACATGTATTTTAATCCTCTACTAAATCACATTCCCACCCACCTGGATAAACATCTGATCCGTCTCAATTGCATTTCTTGATCTACTCATCGCAAATATTCCGCACTCGCACAACAGCACCATGGGGCAAACGTAAATCCTAACTTCCACCATTTACTTTAGATGGAAATTAATTAACAAAATACTCATATAGGACCGAAGAAAAATTCAACGCATTGAAGAACCAGACCGGCCAAGTCGACGGCAAGAAAGTCGCAGAAGTCTTTGACGAAGCCAAGCCCGTCACGCCAGACCAGCTCACCGGGTCTTGGGTCGGGGGCAGCTTCGACACCGGCCATCCGGCTCACAAGAAGCTCGGCGAGGTCAAGTGGGCTGGCAAGGACTTCCGCTCGGCGGAGGACGTTGATCCGATGGTCGTGTATGGCGAGAACGGGGAACGGGTATGGGCTGAGAATTACGGCCGTGCTCGGGTGAGTCTACAGCCTTATCCAGAGCACATGAGTGAGAATGCAAACTAATGTGGGAATGTGTAGCTACGAGAGATCAAGTTCCGCGGCGTAGTCTCGACGGCGATGGTGTATGACAACCTGCCCATCATTGACTCGTTCCGGCATGTTAAGGATGGGCTTGTGATTGGGGCCATGGACAGCAAACTCCTTCCAAAAAAAGCCGGGACATACTACTTTTATTTGTCCAAGCTCTGATATTGATTAAATAGGATTCGATATATGAATTAAAGACTGATGCTCAGGCCGCCACATGTAAACGGCAAGTCGCTCACGTAGAGTAGAAGGTTCTTAGAACCACACAATTCTATTTGAGGTAAGAAAGAGAAAAGAGTACGGGATAGCCCAAACTGCTATAAGCAGCCCTTTTTTGGGCCATATGACCATATAACATTATACTTTCATTGAGGTGGCACGCTCTTCCTCCTGGCTTATGATAAGTAAGATGTTAATAAGCTGCCGACTCTTGTGAAGGCAGATGGAATTCTCTCACAATGCGTCGTCACATGATCAGTGTCAGCCTTCTTTCTCAACACATTTTGGTGCAAAAACTAGGACGTGCTTTGGGTTACAGTGGCTGAATGGCTGTATGCCACGTATTCACGGACTATTGAAAGAAGGTCTTTGAGCTGAGCTCGACTTTGCTGCAAGCGTGACCAACAGCCACAAGATGTAGGGTAAGAAATGCCGTTTAGGCGGTATTACTGATGCCTCTTGAGGAATAGACCCTGTCCGTAAGATTGCGCTTGACCAGGTAGTTGGCTCTGGCTGGGGCTGTTGATTGGCGCGGCGGGTTGTCAGGCGGAGTTTCAGGCTCCTTTGTTATTATTAGCTCCATATTGGATAAAATGCACAGAATTTCCCATGATCTCTGTTTTTCTCCAGGTTCTCTCTCCTGGTCTCAGATCTTGCGGCCGCTTCTCTGAGGCAACATCGGGGCGTCGCGCGCTGCCTGCCAGAGTCAAGGTTTCAAACCAGCGCAAATTAGCGGAAGGATAACATTCAAGGGGCTGAGGCTTCGCTCAATTTGGCTGGTCGGTGATTCCTCGGTTGGCGTCGGCCAGAATTGTTACATCGTGCTGACGACGCCTGAAATTTCGTTCCCAACAGCCGTGTTTCCTCTTTCCAAACCTCCCCCGTGTCGCCATCACCAACGATGCGGTCCTGTGGTAACCCGTTCGCCTTGGGCACAGGTCTCTGGGACCCGTCTCACCGGTTCGAGACGTCGTGGCTACTGAGTCCTTGGCTCCTCTTTGCCTGCCGCTTCCTCATCGTAAGTGGAAATCGTTCACGTGCCCATTCTCTCCGCGTCCCCGGCCCCTGATCGATCTGTATGCGCTGGTCGCTAACCCCACGAACAGGGAATATACGCCTTGGTGACCCGTCTGTTCCTCATTGGATACACATGTACGCATGATGGCGATGGCTGTACACAAGCAAAGCAGTCCTTCTCCTACTTCACCATCCTGACCTTCTGGGGCATCGCGTGCTACTTCCTTGTCGCCGCCTTCCACACATTCTTCTATGCCCTCCGTGGACGCTCTCCTCTAGAGTCCTTCCCGCGCTTCCTCCAGGCCCTTCACTCGCTCTTCTATACGACAATTGTCACCTATCCCTTCTTGGTCACCATTGTCTACTGGGTCGTGCTCTTCCGCGGACCGTGGTTCGACACCGAGATCGAGGGATGGTCCAACGTCACGCAGCACGGGCTCAACAGCGCCTTCGCCCTCTTCGAGATCTTCATCCCCAGAACCGAGCCGATGCTCTGGATCCACCTGCTCTGGGTTCTGATCATGCTCGCTGCCTATCTCGGCCTCGCTTACCTCACCTACGCCACTCAGGGCTTCTACGTGTACTCGTTCCTGGACCCGACCCCTAACGGCCGCGGGATGGTCGCCGCCTACGCTTTCGGAATTCTCGCTGCCATTCTCATCATCTTCTGCATCGTCTATGGATTGATCTGGGTTCGAAAGTGGTTCACCGAGAAGAAGCTGGGCATGGATGGCAAGTTTGCTCATCAGCGTAATTCGAGACCGGTGGAGATGAGCGTTCGTCCCAAGGGAGGCAGAGGAGATGCGGGAATGGTTTAGAGGAACGGCGTCACATCGACGTTGCACTGTGCGTGTATAATGGCGATCCTCAAAACAATAACTAGTGTTTAATAGTATATTTTGGCATAATATACAAGTAATTACTTACCTCTCTTGCTCTCCTTGTCACAGCCCATGAATTTGACCGTTTGTATCCCGATAGAGACTATTCATAGTGATGCCTCACTGATTTAAGAGCTAAACTGTATGAATATGGAGGAAAAAAAAAAACATATGGGTCCCTTGCCGCATCTTGCATCTACAGACTGGATTTCATTTTTGCGCTATCCATCCGAATCCCCTCCTCTTCCTCTTCCGGCACTGTCAACACCGGAAGTGTAGCTGGGAGCATCCGTCGCGGGTTTGTGCCAGGCACCACGCTGTACTTGGAGAAGTCAGTTACTCCTCTCTTGCGTAGGAAATCTTCATCAAGCTCCAGACATCCGTTGATCTGCTCCGGAGGCGCCCTTAGCAACTCTAGGATCGCGTCCGAGAAGATTGTCTGGCAGTTCGTTAGATCCTCGAAGTAAGTTGCTTGATCAACAAAGTGGACAAACCGGTTTTCTCAAATCTGACAGCATCCTTGGGTCAGGTGTTGCAGCTGATTGTATCGCCTGCTTGCGTTAGTGTCGTTAACAAGCTCTTGGGAGTATGGCACAACATACCGCAGCAGGCCAAATGCTGGTGATGGCCATATCATTCTTCCCTTCTCTCTTCCAGTCCATAGCCAGCCCTTTGGTAAGTACAGACATTGCAACTTTCCCCATTGCATATGCTGTCTTTCCTCTGAAAAAGCGAGAGTAGATAGGAGGGCTCACTACTACGACCCGGCACTTCCAACCACTGCGCTCGAAATACGGGAACGCTGCCTGGATAGTAGCGTACAAGCCTTCCATGTTCACACTCGAAAGGAGCTGGAAGCGCTTTAGTGGTGTCTTCTCAACCGAGGACCACCAAATAGCACCTGGGTTATAAATCAACACATCTAGTGATCCGTATGTCCTCACTGTAGAGTCAACCATGTCCTTGATGCTCTCGGGGCTTCTTGTATCAACCTGGATTGCCGTTGCTTCTCCACCAGCTTCACGAATCTCGCGGGTCACAGTTGTAATAGTTGACTGTTTGGAATTGGGGTCGGGGGGGAAAGGAGATGTTTCGTTTCCATCGCTGACCGTTTTGGCCGCTACAACAACTAGCGAGCAAGTTAGTTCCGGATCCTCGGAAACTGAGCTGCGTGCTGTACCTTTATACCCATTTTTGGCCAGGTCAATGGCAACTTGGCGGCCAATGCCGCGAGATGCGCCTACGACCAAGGCGACGGGATTCAATTGCTCAGACATTTTAGAACTTCACCGGTGGTCCTTGATTCTGTAAGATATTCCAGCTAAGTTGTAGGGGTGGGAACCGGTGAAAGAAGTTCAATTTTCCCTTCCCTTTTTTATTCTTTATTTCAAGGCCGGGCTCATTGAGATGATGATACTTCCGTGGAACTGGAAGGCCGAGGTCCTCTTAGTTGCGGGGTACTTACCACTCTATCGCCGAGGAAATTATATCGCCGAGGAACTTTTTCACCCAGTCTCACACAAACCATTCTTCTACATCGTAACGTCCAACATATATTATTGATGACAACTCCGTTGCATTTTTTTATTTCAAGTTAGACGCACTTGTACATCTGGAAGACGAATCATTCTAAAAGGTTCAGAGTCGATTCTAGCAGCTTTACCGTCCCCATAACATCAGCAGCCATGCCTTCGCAGGACAGGAAGATTGAAGCATATCTTGATTGCGGTAATTTGCCCAACTTGATCTTGACCGTCACTTCGGGGGCTTACGCCATTGCAGTTTCACCTTATAGCTTCTACGCGTTTTCCTATCTCCGTGAGAATAGACGCGCACTTAGAACACAAGGCGTGGAAGTCGAGTAGGTGCAGACGAGAAACACACAATCACCAACTATTTCTTAAGTACTGATTACTTAGATTCATTCCCGTATTTCTGGGTGGGATTAACGTCGGCAGCGGTAATGTGCATGCAATCTTCCGTGGAGATCTGCTATTGATGACAGATTGAATAGGGAATAAGCCGCCATGGACTCTTCCGGCCAAGGCGAGTTATTCAATGTACGACAATAGGCGAGCTCAAAAGTATTTCAAGCTCAACTTCGAGACTCCCGATTTTTTCCCGATCCTCTCATTACTAGTAAGCCGCTAAACATACCTCCCGCAGAAAATATCCACGCTCTAACATAAACAAAACTTAGCCTCAACGGTGTCTTACATATCTCAAGATGAAGCGGCCGGAGAAACTCGAAGATCTGTTCCAGTCATGCTTTGAGTCACTGTGGCTTGAGCATCTCGACTTGGCAAAGCAGGAACACATGCTGACTGCGCTCCTTAAAGTGTTCAACAAACAAGAGGCGGAGGGAATCCTGAACGCTGCGCAAAAAACAGAGATCAAGCAAGCCTTGAATGACGTGACCAAGCATGCCGTTGAAGATCTTGGCGCGTTTGGATGCCCGTGGTACCGGGTGCACGATGGCAAGGGAAATGCGGAACCGTTCTTTGGAAGTGATAGGTTTCACTATATGTGGGATTATTTGAACATCCCACACCGAGATTTGGAGATTCAGGATCCGGTCTCTGGAAAGCTGTAGAGGATTTCTCTTATCGTATATTCCTACAAGAACGATTCGCATCGCCTTGTCCTTGCCGTACTCGGTAGCACTTATTCCGACAACATACAACGCTACAAAACGCTTCATCAAAGAGGTCTATTCATTAATCTGGGATTGCGCCGCTAAATATTGCCATGCAAAACACGGTTATGTAAAAGACGTGCTGGCAATCGGTAGTTCGCTTGTTAACAAAAATATGAGCATATATCACCTAGAAGGCTTGTGGGAAACATCTGGGTCCACGTCTACATACATCAGCTACATCCATCACACTGTAGTTTATTTGCGTGCTACTGGTAGTTTTTCAAGAACCATCCCATCCTGTCTCTCATTTTCCAACTTTGTAAGGTCTGTAGGCTTCCCTGAGCTCCTCGGTAGTTGGGAAGTGTGGGTCATTTGGAAACAGGAGTAAGTGACGTTACTGCCTCGGTAAAAACTGCTGGAGCCCCGGGCTCGAGTAAGGCAGAGCCAATACATGTGACAACTCTACTCAGAACCGACTTTTCGTATATAAGAATCGCCGAGGCGAAAGGAACGTGTACGACTGACCGGATACCACCTACATACCTACAAGGAATCAATTTCGCCGAGTTTTCCACAATGTCGAAACAAGATGCCCCCGCCTCTTTGTCCCCCGCAGCAAAGCGGCAAGCATCGCGTAAACGCCTCGGAGGCGCTTGTAAGGCCTGCCATCATCGGAAAGTGAGGTGCAGCCTGGCCAAGTCCGGCCCGCCCTGCACAAACTGCTCATTGGATGATGTAGAGTGTGAGCCGCGAGTTCGCAAGTCACAAAGGGGAGTTGGAGCTTCTGTCGTAGTGTCTGCTCAACAAGCACACAATAAGACACCCGCCTCGGCTACCCCTTCGCGACAAGCGGTTCCGGGGTCATTTAATCTCTTTGGCAACCATGACCAAGCAGACGTTTCCATAACCCTTGTTCAACCACTAGAAGTAAACTTAGAGACACGTCCGGCGACCAGTGACTCCTGTCGTACTGTGCCCGGGAACAACAGTACCAGGAAGCTAGATGATCTGTTGAGAAACTCAGACGGCAGCCATGCCATTGCTTCCGAGGCCTTAGCAACCTGCAATGAAAGGTCAGATGAGTCGTGCTCCAGCAATTATCGCCCATTCCGGTCGCATTTCAGCCACTTTGAGGAAGACGACGCGCCGAACACAGACTCTCTCCCAGCTGATACACCCATGTATGGTACGAGAACCCGTTACCATTTCCCCTTTGCTGCCTGCTTCACCTAGGGGCCTGGTGCTATGCTCCGAGGAAATTGGAATTGATAATTTAACTCTACAATAGGAGATCCCACAGGCATTTGCGCCGTCGCAAACATTTGTGAGCCGGAAGGAGCAGATAGGAGCGGCCACTATCTTCTCCCAAATGGTATTTTTGCCTCACTCGACCCGGAAGATCAAGAATACTTGCGACGCAAGGGTGTATTCTTGTTCCCTGAAGCTCGGGTACGTGAGAGCTTAGTTCGGGCATATTTCCATTACGTCCACCCGTTCTTTCCCATCGTCGACATTCAAGACTTTCTTCCCAAACATGAAAGCGGCGCACTTGATAAGATTAGCACTCATCTGTTGTGGTCCATGTACCTCGCAGCATGTAATGTAAGTTCATACATGTTTATGATGTAGCACGACACTGACCATATTTTGTGCATGCTAGTTCCTGGAGGAGGACGTAGTTCAGGCAGCCGGGTTTACAAGTAGGAAAGAAATGAAGCGCTCATTCTATCGAAAGGCAAAGGTACAGTTCAGCTTACCACCATACCTATACCGAACCATAACTGATTCCATACCGTAGGCTCTATATGACATGCAACACGAAAGAGAGAGAACCACGTTGATACAGGCTGTGCTGCTGATGACCTTTTACTCTTCTGACACAGAAGATAAGACAGGCCCATGGCATTGGATCGGAGTCGCTATTGGTCTAAGTCAGACCGCTGGACTACATCGAAACCCTCACTCCACGGCAAGTCGCATACCGCAGCACCGTCAGAGACTCTGGCGACTTATCTGGTGGTCATGCGTCCATCAAGATGTATGGTTCTCCGTGGGTATGGGCAGGCCAGTACGTATCAACTTGGACGATTGTGACACACAACTGCCAGTCGCTGCTGATTTGGATGCCTTAGCATTGGGTGTTCCGGATACACTTCGTGAAAAGTACCTTCCGGCTGGCATGCCCGAATTATCCGAGCTCTTTGTTGAGTTGATAAATCTTGCAATCATCCAATCTAATATATTATCAACGCATTACCGAGCTCGCCAGATTAGGCCGAGTACAGCCGATGTGATGGAGCTTGAGAAGAGAATAGCGACAATACATGGAAAAGCGCGCTGGTTCATAAGCTCCGAGGATCTCATGATATATTATTATGCCTGCCATCTGACGCTGTTTTTACAGTAATTTTCTCCTCTCGCTGTGGTCTGTCTCCGCTGACCATTAGTAGATCGGTTCTAACTGTCTTGTATCGGCCTTATCTTCTGAGGTTGTCCCAGAGACATACAACCAGTTTGTCTCATGAATGGTACTCATCAATAGATCGAAAAGCCCAGGCTGCTGCTGCAGGGTTCAATAAAGTCTTGGAGGCCTTAATAACTGCAGACATGGTCATGGAATGTCAGAATATTATGTCAGTACATAACCTGACATTCATGTTTCGGATTTGAATTTGAATTTACGAAACAACATGAATGCTGATTGGGGTGAACTGTAGTTGTATTGCCCTCCTGCCACCTATGCAGTTCCATCTCCTGAATTCGACATCGAGCAAGCCCCTTATAGCGACATTAGGACAACACAGCCTCGACTTGTGTATGCTTGTCGCTAATGAACTACGCAAGACGTACTTTGGAGCATCGCTTTTACATCAGCTATTCTCCCAGGCACAGACTCAAATAAGAGATCGGCGGGCCCGGCAAGAGACAACTAAGATAACGAACCCCGAACCGCAGACGACGTGCTTATCCCATGGCCCGATGCAAGGAAGCCAGGACTTCACAGATACGGACATCATAAGAAACCTCAGCTCTGCCTTCATAGGGTTCGAAGATGACCTTAATGGAGATGAGTAAGTATATTTTTGGCTTGCCTCTACGTATTACCCAAAAACTAAGAGAAGTGTAGTTTTGCCATGTTTAATTTCCCGATCGATTCGTCAGAGGGTACTCCTTCGAGTCAGCGCATTAGATGGTATCCAGAACTGCCTATCGAAAACTGAATGCCAGATAGATGAGCTGAATTCTTTGAAAATGATTCGCTGAATATTAGTTCGTACTTCAACAGGCAATCGCAACTTTGACTATACGCAAAATAATTATTGAAGCAATTTGGTCCTCCTAATGACAAACGCATACATGTCACCCCCAAATGGAACAGAGGTTGAGGCAGTGGCTGTAGACAATCCAACGGAAGGACGGTTCAGCTTTGGAAGGCAAATTGTTCAGTAGTTGAAGCCATGGCTTTGCTGCTTATGCAGTCAGTCCTGGCCTCGAGAACATGACCATGGTCGGGAGCCAGCCGCCTTCCCGCCCCAGACAAAGTGATGGCATAAGCAAACTCCCGTTCCGGACTACGAAGCGGTACACTGAACAAGGGGAGTATGATGAAAGTGAGCTTCGGAGGGTCATCCCATGCTGCAGAGATGGCGGTCGTTGAAAGCTCACCAGCTCAAGTCTTGTCGTAGATTGGGTATGAATGCTTATTCCAAGGGAGGCTTTATGCTACGTACAAATTTGGGGAAAGTATTTACGAGCGGACCTGTCACACGAAAACACACAAATTCTGCTAAGGGAGGATTTCTGGAGACGACTTATATTACTATCCAAAGTAATTACTCAAAAAACTTGAAACTGTATCCAGTGTTCTCATTGTCTCCTGGGACATTCTTTCGGCTGTAAGTGATCTTGCCCCACCAGACATAGGTTCCAGGGAACCAGTCACGGTTGGCCCACGAGTAGTCAGTCCCCTTGAGAACAGCATGGAACACGAAGGGAACCCTCTCGGTGGTGACTGGGCTCTTGCCAACATCGCCATCAGTAAGGGCGAAGGTGTGGTGACCAGGGCCGTTGACGTAGAGGGTAGCGTCCCAACCGTTCATCATAGCAGCTTGGTCAGATCCAAAGAGACACCCATTTGACTTGTACCAATCCCAGACGTAGGTGGGGTCACCACCGGCCTTGAGACGGAGATCAGCGAGACAGTACTTGCTGCCCCAGCTGCCGTTGGCTGAGTAGACAATGTGAAGCTGGCCATTGGGATCAACGATGGCTTCGGGACCTTCGTTGATGAGAGGCTTGTCGTTACCAATAAGCTCCCATGACTCGCGAGGCTGAGAGATGATGTATCGAGCACCGATAGGTTTGGTTGGACTCTCCATCTCGCAAATGTACAGATTCTGCTCAATGTTCTCCGTGCCAGCCCATCCTGACCACACGAACCATCGCTTGTTATTGAATCGGAAGTATACGCCATCGATGGCCCATCGGTCGTCGGGGAGGGCCAGCTTCGTCTCGCCGCTGTAGCTGCCTATGGGATCGGAGGCGCTGATAACATACATGCGGTGCTTCTCACTCTCTCCGGCAGCGAAGTAGATGTATGTCTTGCCGTCCTCGGTGGTGATCTCAGGGGCCCAGACGGCGCCGAGCCCGTTGGGGTCGGACCAAACCTCCTTGCGCTCAACGTCGGAAGCGCCGAGGCCGGTGATGGAAGAAGCCTTGCGGACCCAGATGCCACCTCCGGCAGACTCAGCTGAGTACCAGCTGTCTCCAACCTTCATAACTGTTGGATCAGCACCGTCCCGGATCTTGGTGATACCGTAGGTCTGGCCGGCGAGGAGGCAGAGGATGGTCATGCTGAGCAGCAGCATGTCGGCGGCGGGCCGCCCGAATATCGAGAAGAGTGAACACATGGTGATGGATAGTGTCTTGCAGCTCTTGAGACTGAAGAGAATTATCCTGCTGGAGCTATTTACTTGGTATTGGGCTGTAGGGCATCTATTATATACTACGTTCCATTCTACTTCGTGTGTTGCAACATCCTAGCATAATGATCATGGGAGGATTTGTAGTCCGTTCACTCAGATGCCTATTTTAGCAATGCTACATTGACATGAATGCGGAAGTCCCAAAAGAACCCCTGCTTCACAGGATGCTAGTTAGAGGGCATTGGTCATTGCGTAGGGCTCCCACTCCTTAATTTGCTGGTAAACTTGGTTGAGCATCCCTGTCGTGGCAAACCTGCAACTAGGCGCTTTGCAAGCTAAGATCAGTTGGGATGTTCCCACCTATTCAGCATAAGCTGACCAGAATTAGCCTCGCAAAAGGATTTGTCCACGTACTGAGCAATGGGGCCCTACGACTTCTGTAACGCAAGTGGCCGCGGGCTCCGTCCAGGGGGAATCATGATCCATAAACTAAGCCTTGCAATGAGGCCGCCCGCAACATTCGAATGTCCATGGAAATCGATCGCCACGAAGATCACCGGATTGATCGGCTCACATGGTCAGCAAGTGGGACCCTGTGGTGAGAGAGGCTACCAGATAGAGTAAACCCCGACGAGAAAGCAGAAAGAATGCTCCTTGGAGCAAGCCAGCTTGACAGAGCAATATCTTGCTCAACTCTTACCTCGGGCTAATACCCCGCGCGGTTAGTAAAGGAGGCAGGAGTAGCAGCCGTGGATCCAGTCATGTTCCCAGCGCGTTAACTATGTAACACTCTAAAATGCCGAGCTGCCCTATTATCCAGTCCATAAATAGGCATTTGGGATTTCAGGTTCATTTCGCCCCATATTTATAAGGTCATGCTGTAATAAATCAGGCATTCGAAGAAGAAGCAGCCTTGTATCCAAAGAGGAAGTTGGCTCTGGGGTCAGCAGGGAGCAGCCTCACCTTAAATAAAAACCCTGGTTAGCTCAGGGTATTAATCATCTGTAAGAAACTCTTTGACGCTGATGGTTCATGCCATTTCCTATACAGCCTTGCAGTACCTTAGCTGAAATGGAAACGCTGACTTGAGATCAGACGAAAACGTGATTTTTAACCCTAAATCCTTGGCAATTTGGAAGCTCATGGGATATTTTAATTGTTTTGCTTAGCATGACTAGTTGGTGTTTCTCTTGCACAATGTTTCATTCAAAATACTGAAGGAGAAAGGGACATGACTGTATGATGCTATCATCGTCATGTATTGATAGTTAAGTTGCAAGTAGTACACGATATGAGATTATGTGATCAAATTGTCCAGGTGAATACATATTACCCCTCCCTTCTCCCCTGATATATTTCTCTTCTCTTTACATTGTCCAATCTGTTTCAAAGCTTGATCCATCTTGAGAAGCATGGTGGGATAACCAGAACTAGTCAATTACCGCACTCTACTTCGAGGTGGTAAACTAATCAAACATTCCGACCTTTCCGTCGCCATCGGCATCCCTGCGTGGGTGGAGAATATCCTTGACGGATGGTTGATTTTTCTTTGGGGGAGTAGTGTTACCAAGTGTTGAGTTGTGCTTGCTGGAGAGGTTTTCCTCAAAAGCGCTGCCGGTGTTGGGATTAGTTCTTTTTACGAAGGAGTGTAAAGCTAAGACCAAGTTGGAGTATAGAAACCGCAGGATAGGAACTTTATAGGAATTCAAGATATCCGTTAAGTATTATTAGTAAGCTTACTAAGCTCTATACTATTTATACTAATAATACTTACTTAATTAACTATATATAATAAATATATATTCTTAGATCTATTCCTAATCCCTACTACTCTTTAACTATAAGTATTAGAGAATCTTATTATATACTTATAGGTAAATTCCCTGTATAGGGTAGATATATTATAAGTATAGGGTTAAGTAATTAAACCCTTACTATAATTTTAGTACTACTGTATAATATACCCCCCAGATTACTAGAAGTTCAGTAGGTCCTGGTTAGATACTTAATTTAATAGCTAAGTAGAGTCTTAATAACCTTAATATATACTTATAGAGGTCTATAAGAGATTATAGCCTAAAATTAATATATATAATAATTCGAATTAGATTATTTAAGCCTGAGAATATAGATATATTAACTATATCTTTCTTATTTATATTACGGGTTATATATATAGCTAATTTAGAAGTATAAAAGTACTACTCTTATCTTCTTATAACTTCTCTTCTTTTACTTTACTTCTACTATAGGTACTAAGCCTATAATATAGGTATTTTTAAATATATTACTAGGTAGGTAATTTAGTACTCTAACTGTACTTTATTTTTATTTATCAGAGTATTAAATTATCTGCCTTAAACTTATATTTCTTTTCCTCTTATAACTATATATATTATTATAAACCTCCTTACTTTTAGACTTCTAAGCTTATATACCTCTTCTATATTTCTTAAGCTTTATTTCCTTCTTCTACTTTCTCTTATAAGTATTATAAAATACCTCCTAAGAAGAATACTTATATAGCTAAAGCTGCTCAGGCTTATAATAAGTCTGATAATAAGAGTATATCCTAAGATTTCTTCTACTCCTCTAACCTGTTTATCCCTAAGTTAGTTTATTTAAGTAACTATTACCTCTAGCAGAAGCTTTAATATTCTTATTACCTAGTAATAGATTATAATCCTTTATAATCCCTTATTAAAATAATATACTTAGCTTTAAAGGCCCTAGCTTTAGTATCTAAAAAGTATACTACTAACCCTCTTACCAGTTTACTAAAGAGAACTTACTAGAGCTCTCTTAAATATAGTAAGTATAATACTTCTTCCTTACTTACTCCTAAAGCTATACAGAATATACTTAAGGATCTAAAGGTTTATACTTTTATATAGGTTCAGCTTAATAAATTTTACCTTTAATAAATCTTACCTGATATCTTTATATACTTACTATATTAGTTATAGATAAGGCTAGTAAGATAGTAAGTACTAAAAGTAATACTAATTATCTCTCCCCTATTAGGAAAACTTCTATAAAGCAGACTCTGCAGACTATATATAATAATATAGTTACTTCTTCCTTAAAAGCTAGATTATCTTCCTTTTTTTATTATAATAATCCTACTAAGGATCTATCTATTTAATCTAAAACTTATTCAGTTTTATATACTTATACTATTATTAAGAAGGATAAGTTTATAGTAAGTAATTTATATCCTTTCTTAATAATTTTAAATTTACTTACTAACCTTATAGAATCTTAGGAGGAGAATAATAATAATTATCTTAAGAAGGTAAATAGTACTTTTAAGCCTCTTAATAATAAATATTTTAATACTATAAAGGAGAAAAGCTAAAACTCTAATCTTAAGATTATCTCTAAGCAGGTAATTATACCTTAGAAGATTTTATCTAAAACCCTTTCCTAAATATCTACTAAAGTAAAGGGTAAATAGTATATTATCTCTTTAGATACTAAGCTTAATACCCTAACTCGAGCTGGTTAAGTTCTTCCTAAATAAGATACTCTTTATAATTACTAGTACTACTATTATAGCTATACCTATATTTTCAGTACTTATTCTAATAGGTACTATAAGAATCTTAATAATAGTAAGTATTACTAGTTCTATACAGATAGTAACTCTTATAAGAAAGTTAATACTTAGATCTAAGCCTGGATTAAGGTATATAATATAGTAAAGTATAAGGAAAATACTACTATAAGTAATACTCTTATAATCTTATAAGATTTTTCTAATAAGTCTTTATAGGAGATTACTTATACTTATACTATTCTCTATCCCTTCCTACAGAAGAAGGATAAACCTATTAAATACTTCTATAGCCTTAGATAGATCTTTATAAATAAGATAATAGCTATTACTTATACTACTACTTTCTAAGTCCTTAAGGAATTTAGAATCCTTCTAACTCCTATTTATTAAAATAATAATAAGATAAGTATTAATAAGGAGGAAAACTAGTACTATAATCCCTACTGTATTATTACTTATAAGAGGCTTAAGGAGCTTAATTTATTAATTAAAGACTTTCTTAATTAACTCTACTAAGAAGAAGAGATAAATATAGAATTATAGAAAGTAGTTTATAAGCAAGATATATTATATAAGGAAATAGAGAATATAATTTATAAATTAGAAGCTTTAAATTAACTTTTATATAAGAAGCTGCAGAGTATAAAAAAGTCTTAGGGCTCAGAGTAAAAAATATAATTAGTTCTTACCTAAGGGTATATTAGATAGCTGGAAAGAGACTTACTTTATTCTGCTTTTTATCTCAGATTTCTTTATAATATATTTATATAGATTAATAAGTCCTAATATTTACCTAAAGTACTTAAATTATTATTAAGTTAGGATTTTTATTAAACTATCTATAGGTATTTCAGCTATTAGAATATAGAATACTTTAAAGGTACTCTTCTAATACTCCTGCTTTAACTATATATTCTGGATATTAATATAGCAGAGGTAAGTATTAAGTCTCTTATTTTTATACTCTACTAGTTAGATAGTCTGAGTATTATTATAAAAGATCTCCTATAATACTCCTAAGTCTAATTAAATATCTAAAAAGAGTCTCTGTATTATATATATCTCTTTTATAATTTCAGATAATACCAGGAGTTCTACTTTTATTATTAATATTATAATAGTATATTATCTACTTAACTTCTATAGAATTAGTACTTCAAACAGTAGAATTATATATCCTTATATTAACCTATAAGTTATAATATTATCTATAAAAGATATATTACTTATAATTATTAAAATTTAACTCTCTTTATATAGTTTATTAAAATAGATAGCTAAGTAATAAGTATAGTAAAGATATATAATTACTTAATTTACTACTTGTTAGTAAGTATTAGATAGGTTAAAAAGAAACTTTAATAAAGCTGCTATAGTATATATAATATCAGAGCAGATTATAATAGTAGTATAGATTAGCAAACTAATTTTTTCTTAGTATAGTTTAACCTCTATCTTAGAGGCTTATTCTGGGTTTATAGATAGGCTAATTATTAGAAGAGAAATTATTAGAAAGGTTTAAAACTCCCTAAGGTTAAACCTTATTATAATCTTTTTAAGGTATATATTATATATAAGATAAATCTTATATTTCTCTTTTTAATACTTAATCCTAATACTTAGAAACTAGTTAGACCCTATTTTATTATATATATTATACTTCTTACTAAGAGTATTAATAATACTTTTTATCTCCTCTTTATATTCTTTTCTAAATAATATAATTATATTATCTATATAGAAGAGAAGAATAACTCCTTTATTACTTAAGGTAAAAAGATAAGGCTCCTTATATAAGTTCTAAAGGCTATAAAGCTGAAGTATTATTAAGAGCTCCTTAAACTAGAGAAGTAGAGATTCTCTCAGTCTATATAATACTCACTCTAATAATATATATTTTCCTTTAACTTTATAGCTCTCTAGAAGTTAGTAATATACTTCCTTACTATTCTTCCTAAATTAGGTATTTAAGAATATATTTATAAAATTATATTATTAGATTTCCAGATTAAAGTATACTCTAATTACTATTACTACTTAAAAAGATTTTATAGTAAGTATTAATATATATATACTCTTAAAGATTAATTCTAACTATAGGTTACTATATATATAAATCCTTACTTTAGTATACAGAAGATAATCTTCTTAATTAAATTTATAGATAAAAACCTATTTAAATAGGATTAGCTTTATTTTTATACTTATATAATCTACTAGTTTCTATATTCTTTAACTAATTAAGCTCTTAATTTCCAGATCTATTACTTTAATAAAGAGCTATTTATATAAGTACTTTTAAAACTCCCTCTAGTCTTTAGATAGTTACAGGTTAATTAAGTTATCTTAATATAACTATATTTTAGAGGGTATTATACCTATCCTTTATACTATTAACTATATAAAGCTTATAGTAATTATACTTAAGAGTATAATTATACTTTAGAGATATTTAAGGTTTATATTTAATTAAGCTGATCAGACTATAGCTATAAGCTCTTTAGTTTTCTTAAGAGTAATTCTACTAAGTATTATTAGATAGTTTCTACTGCTTATTATATAAATACTACCTCTATAATAATTCCTTATACTTCTCCTAAGTAATAGTAGTCTAACTAATAGTTATTAAGTAACTACTATATATACTACCTATACTAATCTCGAACTTCTTCTTAGAGCTAGCTTCTCTACTATTAATTCAGTCTATAAGTTTTCAGATACTATTTTAAAGCCTCTATTATTAGAATCTAATTCCTTATATTTATAAGTATTAACTATAATAGAATTACTAACTATTTTATTCTTTTCCTAAGCTTAAGATATTATCTCCTGTACTTTATTATATCTAGATATACTTAAATAGGTATCTCTACCCTTAGTAGTACTTAAAAGGGTATCTCTACCCCTAGTAGTAAGTAACTACTAAGGAGCTCTATAATTCTCCCTTCTGTTATTAGATAATTTATTAGTAGATATATAGCTACCTTCTAAGCTAATAATAAGGCTGGTATTAGGATTATTTAAACTTAGCTAGCTAGGCTTAAAATTAATACTTTAATCCTTAATAGTTTTAATAAGGTTCTATATCTCTGAGCTTATATTAGAGAGTATATATCTATAGACTTTATTATTTATTTACTCTACTACTTAAGTAATTAAGTTACTATAACTTATAGTAGATTAACTGCCTTATATAGAAATAAGTATATACCCTATATCCAGAGCTATCTCCTAGTTTAGACTACTATTCTAAATAATCTGATTAAGTATTAAGTAAAGCTCAGATATCTATTTAGATATTAAAAGTCCTACTTAAGGTATATTAATTTCTAGGGGAGTATCTATTATATAATCTAGGTACTTACTAACTTTAAGTATTATTAGTTTTTAATTAAGTAAGATATCCTTATTTTTATTTACCCCTAAGTTTTAACTCTCTAGTAGTAATATACTCTTAAAGTAGGGTATATATAGAGTACTAGGTTTAATAGTATTCTGTATTTCCTCTTCTATCTATTCTAATATAGTAAAGAAGTCTAGTACTCTAATTAGCTATACTTCCTCTTCCTTATTATTATCTTTAAAGAATTTCTCTTTATTAAACTTAATATTTCTTATTATAATAACCCTATTAAGTATTAGAATCTATATCTTATATATATTAGAAGTAATATATCTAACTAAATACCTAATATATCCCCTCGGAGCTATCTTAAATTCCTTAATATAGCTATAAACCTTACAGAATCTATTAAGTAGGTATATATAGTAGCTATAAGTATAAATACTACTCTAATTTAGGTAAAGATCAGTTATAGTATAGTATATAAATTCAACCGGATACTATCTAAAGAAGTTAGTAAACTAACCTTCTAATACTTTATTTAGTATAACTATTCTGTTTAATACTCTTAGAGAGTGGTTATATAGCTAAACTAATATTTCCAGTACCTTAGGCTATAGCTCAGCTAGTAATCCTACTGTAATTTATATTATAATACTCTTAACTACTACTTCCTAGCTAGTTTACTTAATAAACCTATTAGGTTCCTTTATTAAGATAGGAGTAAGCTTAATCTTAATACTAAGCTCTTTTACCCAGAGTTTATAATTACTTAATTCCTTCAGTTTAAATACAGTATATTTATTATTATTTTTAAGGATACAGATTAAAAGTCTAAAATATTATTTTATATATACTTTAAAATCTTATAGTTCTCTAAGAATATTAAGTTTTAACTTTAAGGATAATAACCTTAAAAAGATATAGCTATAATAGTACTCTTTCAGAAGAAGTACTACCTTCTTCCTATTATATTTATCTAGGAAGAAGAAAAGGTTCTATAAGACCTTCTAGAAGGGGTATAAAGCCTTATACTCAGATTTATACTTTAAAATAACTTACTTTATATATACTTATATATAAAACTTATATTTTAATCTTAGAGTCCCCTTTAGTCTAATACTATATACTTAGTATATTATAATATATAGAGTATCTAGACTAAAGTATCCTGCTTATAGATACTAAAGATCTTTAGTATCTAGCCTTACTGGATAAATATCCTATAAGGGTCTAAATACTTATAGTATAATATTTATTATTCTATTATTAATTATAGGGAGTATTATAATCCCTATTAGGCTTTTCTTAATTATATTAGGAGTATTAAAGTAGGAAGAATTAGTCTTATATTTAAGGAAGAATAGGTTAAACTTATTAATAAGCTTAGCTAATATAATATTAGCTGTAAGAGTACTAAAGCGAAGTATACTATTAAGTCCTAGATACTAAATATTAGAGTTCTTCCTTAGTAAAGCTTCTAATATAATATTAAGATAAAAGCTTTAAATATAGGTAATATTAGTTAAGACTAAGTCTTACTTAGTACTATTAGGTCTATTAAGGATACCCTTTATAGTATAAGTACCTCAGCCTATAACTAGAAGTACTAAGCTCCCAGCCTTAACTATATTATCTGATCTACTATAAGTATAACTTCCTTTATTAAGAAGCTTTATATTATTAACTATATAAGTTACTCTATAGTTATCTAAGAGTATATAAAGGTATAAGGGATACTTAAAGGAGGTAGTAGAGTAAATACTGCTAGGGGTTAAGTCTATCTCTATTAATACAGGGCTTATTATAATAGTAATAATATCTTTAGGATAGTATAACTACTCTTTATTTTTCCTTTTACTAAGTTTCTCTTTTAAGTTCTTCTACTTAAGCTAGTTAAGTCTGGCTTTAATTACTTTAGCTAGTTCTTCTCTTATTAATAAGTTTAGATTAAATACTTCTTAAACTTATTAATATTCCTCAGGTAACTAAGGATAGAAGAATATAGAGTTTAATTTATAATAAGAATACTCCTTTAGCTTTCTTTTACCTTTATTTTTACCCTTATTATCAGGTTTATCTAAGTATCTACTAAGGGTAATATAGACTCCCTAATAAGTAACCCCTCTTATATAAAGTATTTCTATAAGTACTAGGAACTATTTTCTATACTCTTTAAGAGTTTTTTATAGTTTAGCTCCTTTATACTTAAATCAGATTAGCTCCTGTATCTATATATTAACTTATTCAGGCTTAAATATAGTAGCAGCCTTAAGGAAATCCTTAACCCCTAGGGCTCCTTTAATCTTATAAATCTCAGTTAAATAAGTAGTAGTAAGAGCTTTTTCCTACTCTAAGTACTACTATATAACCTTAATACTAGAGCTGGATTTAATTAGTTTTATAATAATATTTAGATATATCTTATAAGCTACTTTATAAATAGACTTATCTATTAGTACTAGTCTTTCTTTAATATAGATAATAATAATATATACAGATAGCTATCCTTTAATACTTAATAATATAGTAATTTAGAAGAGAATTCCTAGATTAATAGTCCTTAAGATCTAGTTATAGATAGCAATCAGAGAAGCTACCCTGGCCTTATATACTGAATACAGAGTATTATATTCAGCCTTTTAAAGCTTTATCCTATTTAGTATCTTTAACTTAGGAATTACTTTAAGTATATCTAATCTCTTTTTCTTATACTCTGCTTTCTTAGACTCTATAAGTTATCCTTTAGTAGTAGTATTACTATTAGGTTAAGTAATTAATAAGCTTTATAAACTAGGTCCCTGGCTGCTTATCCCCGCAGATATATTATCTATACTAGGGGTAGTATTAGAAGTCCCTATAAGGTATTTATTAACTAGGATTTTAATTACTTCCTAGAGGGTTAGAAGAGTAAAAGAATAATTATACTTATTCCTATTCTCTTCCCTATCAGGATTAATAATATTCTAAATCTTATAAAATTCTATATAGAATTACAGGTAAGAAAACTAATCTGGATACTCTTTATAAGATCTATATTTAATCTCAGTATTAAGTTCTACTAATATTTTAGCTTTTACAGACTTAATAAAGAGTTTAAGAAAGAGTAGTTTTTAAATAAAGGTTTAGAGTATCTAATAAATAAGATTAATACTTATTATAATATAGAATAGAATAAATAAAGAATATAATTACTATATAATAGTAGTAGAAATTATAGGATCCTGATTAATTTACCTAAAGATCCTTCCAGGCTTATAACTTTTATAGAGGAGTATAAAGCTAAGATTAAGTTAGAGTATAGAAACCGCAGGATAGGAACTTTATAGGAATTTAAGATATCTATTAAGTATTATTAGTAAGCTTACTAAGCTCTATACTATTTATACTAATAATACTTACTTAATTAACTGTATATAATAAATATATATTCTTAGATCTATTCCTAATCCCTACTGCTCTTTAACTATAAGCATCAGAGAATCTCGTTATATACTCGTAGGTAAATTCCCTGTATAGGGTAGATACATTACGAGTATAGGGTCAAGTGATCGGACCCTCGCTGTGATTTTGGTGCTACTGCGTGACAGTTCTGTTGTATCCCGATATTCCCTAAAAAAAGTTAGTTGCTTCAAGTTATTTTCATTCTTGAGAGTAAGACATACCTGCTCAGTGGTCCGAGGAGCATTGGCGCCAATGGAAGCGTCGTTGCGTGTGGTTTCGTATTCCCCGTGTCCAGCCGACGATGGTAGATTCTCACCATATGCCCCACCAAGGGTCTTTGATCCAGCATGGTTGTCGGTAAGATTTTCACCATACTTTTCAGTGCTGGCTCCAGCCCCTCCTCTTTCTCCGTGAATCAGGCGATGAGCCCCGGGAGTATCCTTATGAGGCTGTGGGCAACCTTCGTACTCTCGAAGGACATTGGTGGTGCCCTTTGATCCCAAGCCAGACTTTCCTACCCCTTGTGTGAATTCGTCCATGGTCTTCGTAGGCAGCGTTGTCGTCTCGTGATGAACGGGCGCGGCATGGTGGACCTCGTGGACAGGGGCAGTGGTGTGCACAACGTGAGGTTGGATGGTTTCTTTCTCAATGACTGGCTGGATGTGTTCATGGACATGATGATGAACGTGTTCGCCCGCCATGGTCGGGTTGGTGGTGGTAGAGTATTTGGTGCCGTGTGTAGTCGATGTATCCTTGTACTGGGCAGCGTCTCTCTCGAGTGTCTGGCGCACCTCGTCATGGTTGCCATGGTGAACAGTCTTCTCCTCGACAGGTAGAACGTTGTGTGAATGCTGCTCGGGACTTAGACTAGTTAGTACTGCTATGAGAGGAGTCGTGCTAGAAATGCGACTTACAGAACTTCCTTGGCCTTCACAGGCTGGATGCGGGTTTGATGATGTTCTTGGTGAACATCTCTGTCGACGGCGGCCGTGACATGCTCATGTTTTTCCGGGCGAACGTGTTCATTGGTGACAGCCTCCCGGACGTTTTGGTCGACGGTTGTCTTGTGCTTTCCGTCATTGTGAAGGAACTCACTGACTACTCGCTTTGCCTTATCCATTGTTGATGTATTTTATTTGGGAAGTCAAATGTAAGAAGATGTAAGAATGCGAATTTAAGTTGCAGTGTTGTTGAGACTGATGAGTGCGAGTGGATGAAGCTTTCCATCCGCAGATGAAGGCTTGGATATATAGCTAGAGACGTACATGACGTCTTGACAGAGTCTATCTGCATGGCCACTTCACGGCCGAGACCAACAGCTGTTTCGTCATCGTCATAGCCTCGGTGCTTCTCAGAGCTGGCTGCACGCATTTAGAGCGGACGTACGGGATTGCCGGCGTGCTGACGAATTGAGTCTCAACAGCTGGACACAGCTCATGGAGCTATTGCACGCGGCGGATCAACGATCGAGTTGGTCGATCCCAGCAGACTGGCCCCAGCCGTATCAGGAATGTGGGGGGTGGGAGAGAGCGGAAGGGCCATGAATCACATATTTAACGGAGCCATCGGAGGTTGTTGTTGAATGATCAACGCCATTAGGAATGTGATGTGGCAGGTGTTTCCACTTTTCCATCGACATGTCGGCGTCATGAAGTATGCCCCTTTCTCATTAGGGTATAACACAGGCGGAGCTAGATCTGTACCGTCGATCGATGGTATAGGGAGAGCCGAAATTGATCCAGGTCGAGCTGAACGCCGCTGATCTAAATTATATTTTGGGGATTAGAGTATTCTACTAGCTCAACTTAATTCTCCAAAGGGGGGATGTCGGCTCAATTTGGAGAGTCAAGTTTAGATCGAGGCGTGATAATCGGTTGCAATATCGGAGGAAGTTGTAATACATTTTGATCTAATGCTGGACTATTGCATGGACGGCGACGTCATGACGAGTTAGTTTCCTTTGCCCTAGTGCAATGGAAACTTCATGCTCGCCACGGTCAGACATGTCATAGTACCTGAAGCTGGTGGTGATTTTGCCCTAGGAATGATCTTACCCTATCCCCATCCGCTTCTCTTCTACCTTTACACCCTTCAATTCTAGAAAAACCCTCCAAAGGACTCCAAAGGAGGCATTGAATAATGAAAAAGGATATACCCAGGACATTTTTGGGTCCTGTTGATGGCCAGGCATCTTCCCAAGGCTCCACAGCCGCGGATCAATGCGGGCTGGCCCGAAATCGCGACCCTTCTGGCCAGGATCGTCGCCATGAAGACTTTCCATCATTGGGGCAGGTTTTGCAATCTGAAACTCGAATCAAAAACTTGAGCTCCAGGGAGCACCCCGCTGTACGGCCCTTGGGAAAGAAGTTGCGACCTCGGTCACCAGTACCGCCTTTGAAAACCCCATCAATTGTTCGATCCGTGTCCCGGGATTCGGAGTTGGACCAGACCGAAGTCATCTGCCTCCCTGGGAACACTCGACCAGCAGAGGAGCAAATAGTCACAGGTTTCGAACGACTAGCTATTGCCACCTCACAAGACGCCACAACCAAGCCACGGGCAAATGACGAAGCACAGCTAATGCGGGATTCTCCTGAGAAAGATGTGACATCAACGGTTGATAAAACGGTTCACCATCGACGCCCTGTCGTGCATGAACAGATAAAACCTCAAAAACAGACCATCATTCAACCACAACGTATACGTTCGGTTCACTTTGAAGAGCACAGGACTTTGATCCAGCCGATTGTTGATCCTAATCCGGTCATTCTCCCTGCTCAGCATTGGATGATGGATTCCTCTACTGGAGCGTTACATAAAGTCTAGCCAATAAGGACCTCTTCACGAGATTAAAATTGAAAAGCTCCCAGGGCATCTAGCAATAGTTATTATTATTATAATAAATTACTTAGGTTCCACAGCTAGTGCACTGGTTTTGTTCTGTTGTTAGAAATCATTCGTCGTCGTCGTATGCGAATTAAACCTATCTAATGGAAGGGACTGCCAACAAAATTAAGAAGTGATGGCAATGGCGGATAAAACCAGAAAATTCCACACCAAGTTGTCGCAAAATAATATTATTCAAGGGCGCTGGGTACTGATGATAAAAACAAGGCACTTCCCCGCAATTTCCGTGATTACTGATCTTATCTACCTACTCCGGAATAGCTCGTCTTGTGTTCTGGGGGAATGCCTCTTCCCTCCTTATCTCCATTCTCGGATATCTTCCGTTGCGCCGCTACTTCCCATCAGTAGCTACCTAATTCCTTGGCTCATGGTCGACACTCATAAGCTGGCTATGTGATTGATCCCTTTGAACTCATGTTTCTCCTGCGGGGTTTCATTATTTGATTACTTGAGGTTGTGTCTTTTTGCAGATTCTATCACATGCACCGTGATAATGCAGAGTCTTCCGCATGCCCCTGACCAACCATCAACATCGGAACCGAATCCGCGAGGATCACGAACCCGCACCGGCTGCTGGTCTTGTCGCGCCCGCGGAGTGAAGTGTGACGGTAATTTGATATTTTATTTCGTCCCTGGTCTTCTCATTCATCCCGTGTTGTCCGGGTGGCTGACTGGTTACCATCATAGAGCAGCGCCCTAAGTGCCAGAAGTGCAGGAAGTTGGATTTAACCTGCCAATATGGCGTGCGTCTACAGTGGGTAGAAGATTCCATTGCCCGGGGAATCTGCCATGGCAGACAGGGTGTTTGGTCCTCAGACAGCGGTAAGCAGCGCCGCCAGGATACATCCCGAGGACATTCGGTAATGGTTCCGAGCAATGCGTTGTCGCCGCAGCCCAGTCCTGCGCGCTTCTTCTTTGTCAATACATCAGTGGATGATATCGAGTTCTATGCATCCTCCCAGTCGCAGACTCATCACAGCGCTGAGGCGTTGCTGTTGAGTCTCCGAGATCAGGGTGGCAACCGAGACGTATGGGAGCTCGAAGACGCAAACTCGTCCGGTAACTCTGGCAGGCAGCCAGTTGTCGGGTTATCGAGTGAAGAGCTTCTGAAGCTTCTGCAGCGGTCTTTTTCCCAACAATGGAAACTGCCTAACTTAAATGCACAGCCTTCAGCCGGACTGGTGCGGCCACTAGACGACTACGATGGATATATTTTACGATTCTATGACATCGATGTCTGCGCCCGGACAACCCTACTTGACGACAAGTCGTACAATCCATTACGATTTGCTGTCCTTCCGATGATCTCCTTTTCTGACACGGTACTCTCTGCTGTTCTCGCCATCAGCGCGACGAAGCTGGCCCACAACGACCCTCGTTTCCGTGCGAAAGCATTGCGCCATCGCCAGGAGGTTATCTCCAATCTAGCTAAGTCTCTTCAGACTGTCAACCAGCAGCTTATCAACTATCTCGAGGCGTTGGTGTCGGTAATTGTGCTTTGTTGGTGCGATGTAAGGGGGAACACTGTATCTGTTGCGGCATTTGATGGCGGCTGACCCCTCTCTAGATCTCTGACCGCTGCCAGCCGTCTTGGACGAATCACTTAATGGGAATATCATTATTGCTCGACGCATGCCCCGACGATGCCTCCGAAGATCCATACGCAATGAAGCTTATACAATTCTGCCAACAATACTTTGTCTATCACACCGTAATGGCTAAGGCAACATTTTCGATCGATGGCTTCATACCCAACTCGAGATCGGCGCTATCCAAATACCTCGGGCAAACAGACGTTGTGGCTACTTCTGAGGTGACCTCACCTGAAGAACACTTCAGTCGCCTTGTACTGGAGCCTGCCGGGACTGATCATCAACCACAGCAAGGGCCTGCGCAAATCGGTGCAGGGCTCCTCGCCAAAGGAGTCCATCCTGATCAGATTGAGCTTCATCAGGGATTTAGTAACACGCTATTGGTTCTGATCAATAGTATTAGTGACCTAGTTGATATGAAGAAACCATCTGAAGGCGGTATAGGCAATAACGAAACGATCAGGCAGCTGAACACAGCCTTGGAAAACCTGGTACAAGTTCCACCGACTGAGTCCGGCCAGAACCTGATCATAGAAGCCGATGAAGACGCGACAAGAAAGAGTTCCGATCCCGATGCCTCGTCCGCCCCTAGACTCGAGACGATCAGAGCGACAGCGGAAGCGAACCGGCTGGCTGCCCTAATCTTTCTCGACGACACCTGCTCGCTTCATTTCCCCGATATAGTACCTGCGTGTCGGCGGCACCGTCACAAGTATATCCAGGAGATTTTCTCCCTCGTTGAGATTGTCTGTGGAACTCAGCCTGTGACAGCTGCCTTACCCATATGGCCAATGTTTATTGCTGGTTGCTCCATCACGAACGAGGACGACCGCGTCAAATTCCTCAGCATTCTAGAAAAGTTCCAGTGGGAACGACTATTTGGGGTAAGCAAACACTCACGCCACTCGTCTCTCCTATCCTGAACGAGGCATCCCTAACCTATCCCTTTCTGAAGAGTGTTGCCGCGGCATGTACAGTCGTCGAGAATGTATGGCGTAGACGGGATTTGAGCAGCGACGAAACGTCAAGAAAAAGCACCTCTAGCTCCCAGTCAAACGCAAGAGCCGATGGCAAAAGGGGGAAGAATGAAGGTTGGAGGGAGGGACTGACTCCTGCCCAGCCAGGATCACATGCTGTCAAGATGCGGTATCCTTGGGAGTCTGCTATGTTCATGTCGGGCGGGTCTATTTTGAGTTTAACTTGAGCGAGCGATCTCATTTTTATTGAAATTTACGGGCGTTGGTGTTTAGTTTCTTCGTTTAGACACACATGGCCGGAATTAAACCTCCTTTTTGCCACTTCCCCCCATTCACCCCAAAGAAAGAAAAAGAACCAAACAAGTATCTATGACGGAGATTGGTCTGGCCGATACGAGGGATTGTGGCTAGAAGGAGCCTAAAAAAAGTAGGACTGATTACAAACCAGACGGAAGTAAAAGTAGATGGTCACTACCAGGATCGAACTGGCGACGTCCGCATTACTAGACACATTGGATGAATGTATTAGTACGGCACTCTAACCAACTGAGTTAAGCGACCATGTTCGGCTGCTTGCAATTACAATCTCTATGCGACTCATCATGACCGTGGGAAGAGGGTGTGTGTGATGCGACTCTGCTTTTCTAAGACCCAGCCCCTACATACACTCCCATTGACGACATCTGAAATCACTTTACTGGTTTACCTGTAGCCTTCAAATGTGGTTTTTATCAAATACTGATAAATGGAATCCGGAAATTGGCACGGCTCATAGTGTGCTTCACCTGGAGAAATATCACGAAAGGTTAATTGACTTGCATTGTTTCGACCGACGACGAACTGGATCAGATTGTATGCCGAAACTTGCAGAACTTGCCTAATCAGAGTGAATAATGCCGCGAGAAATATTATCTTGCGTCTTCCTACAAAGTCTCCAATAGAGACAGGAGAATCAAGGCGCCTATTTGGAAAGAAGCAATGACAGCTCCTTTTCCTGTCGAGTTCGTGGACCGAGCCGCACCAGTGGCATGAATAGTGTCGGTTTGAGGCAACATTTCAACCCAGCTCTCCAGAGTCGCCAGAGACCTGATCTCAGCCTGGTTGTAGCCGAATATTGTGAATCCAGGGGCTACAACGAGTGCTATTTGCATAGCTCGTAGAGCAGGGCCCCTGAAGCCAAGAAACGGAGTTTTTGGTGCCATGATTCTGTAGTTTGAGGATTGAACACCAACCACAGAGGAAATATTGAGGCGCAAGGATAAATTCGATGGTAAACAAGATGGTTTTTAGTATTTGCTCGAGTACATTTTCATGTCCGCTTGTCCCCGCCATTTGAAACCTCTGGGGCAAAAGCCCCATAGGCATCGTAACGGGGTTGAAATAGCCCCATGGAGTACTCCGTTGACGATCAAATGCTTATGCCCCTAAGTATTGTAGTTGTAAAGGAGAACATTATTAAGAATCACCTCTATCGAGTTGTCGAATATCCGTGATGTTTTCATTATGATCCACGGGGTTCTAGGTTGAGGATGTTAAAGAGGGCCGGAGCATAATTTACGTAGAACCATAATCCACTCTTTCGGATAGAACGGAACATAATGGGACTCATAGCGTATAAATACAATGCTGATTTTGCCTTATTTCTCTCATCAAGCCCTGCCATGGTGGGTTAAGGTATAAGAAAGTCCGCTTGCGGTCTAAACAAATCCCCTGTAGTCTTCACTCCCTGACTCACCACACTCTATCCGCCTCTTCTCAAAGCAGCGGATGAAGCTTCTTTTTTTCACCTGTGGCATTACGAGAAGCCGTTACAAGCCGACGTTAGACTTGCACGCAATATTGCGAGAAATGAATGGTGGATCGTCACAGAATGGCCCCATGTTACAGCTTCCAGTGCAATGACTCGAAAAACGGATACAGAACAAAGATATGCCACCTAAAGCAAGAAGAGCTGCTTGTACCATTGGCCAAGAGTCATTATGGTTCAAATAAGTCCTGTTAGAGAAGTTTCCAAGTCATTATTAGAACACCATGTCCTGAACATCGTTTGGAGCCCTGGTTGAAAGTCTTTCAAATAACAATGGTATTGCCTTCAACAACGCATACGCATACGCAATTTAAATTCTATGAAACTAGGCCTATAACATTAAAACCGTACGGTAAATGTCGGGTGGACTTGTATACTCCATTCTTCCATGGAAATGTATTACGGGTCAATCCATTCGGCGGTCCCGGAATAGTTCCCGGAAGCCCCTCTCTCTATTATCTCGCTCGGTACTAGCATGGTTGAATACTAATCGGGTTAACCCAACCATCACTAGAGAGGGTTTGGTCCCGGGATTTGCTCCGTACTCTGCCCTCATGCATGATTCTTTCTTTCCCCGCTTCCAACCGATTCACTGATGGTCCAATAATCTGCTGAACATGGAGGGCACGAGGTCAAGACGAACTAGTCACGCTTGTGTGCCTTGCCGGTAGGTTCACTGAGCCTCATTTACTGGACCTTGGAGGATTAATCGATACACTGTCCCCAGGCGCAAAAAAGTCAAATGTCCAGGGGAACAGCCGGTATGCTCCTTCTGCCGGAGGCTCGGACAGGCCTGCGAATATAAGCCTGCGTCATATGATTTCAGCCAGGAAGCCGAAAGCCCTAATATAGTATGTCGCTATTACACCGATAGCCTCATTACTTAACCGGTTTGCCTTTGTTGTCAATGAGGCGACGATGACATTGGAACTCCGGCGAAAATGGCAAAAAACTGATCGGATGTTAAGAGTTCTCGAATGAATAGCCTTGAGACAAAACTGGATCAAGTTCTTAACTCGTTGAGGTCAGCCTGAGATATAGTTACAAGGGTGCAGAAACTGATACATTGTATAGCACATTTCAACCGAATCATTCTTCAGGTGCTGTGGTTTTGTCCTCAGCTTCCCTACTAGAACAACACCTCCGCAACCCTGAGCAACCAGTTCAAGCTCCCAATGAGCATTCTACTATACCGTAGGCCTGAAGAGTCCCTGATATCTCGTATGAGGGTAACACTAATTGAATACAGCCTTTTACAACCAGGGGCGGAATTAGTAGGCACGGATCTCGAACTTGCCGGCGAACTTTATCTCCAGTGGTGCCATGACCAGCCGATATCGCTCTTCAGAAAGGACAAGTTCCTCAGAACCTTGGGATCTGTGACCAGGAGATTCAATTAGCAATTAGCGCCCTCGCAGCTCGGTTTCCACCTGAGATTTCAAGGCCGAAAAGCGACAGGGAGTGGCCTCGGCAGTGAGATCATGCAGGAAATTGGTTACAGACCGGATTACTAATGGGAAAGTAAGATTGTCTACATTACAATGTCTGTGCATTCTTAGTATGGTTGGCTTCGCAGGTAAATATCCCATTCATGTCTTTGGAGCGCAGAACATGCTAATGCTAGATGCCAAGATGGTGATTCGACTCAGGCTGGACTTGATCTTACCACGGCTACGTATCTCAAGGATGCCCTCCCTCTAGGCTCATCATTGGGTGATCTAGAGGAATACCAATTATGTGTCCATAGTATTTCAACTTTGAAGCATCTTCAAGGCCGTATCCCCGAGTTAGACAAATCTGTTCCCGGAGGTACCTTCCTCCAACTTTCGAATAAACCTCCGGACTATGAGAAAGCTCGTGCCGCGCAAGACGTGAGCGCGAACGAAGAGTTTTACCAAGGAATCTTGCATTACAAGGCACAAGCAGCTGAGATCTGGCATATGGTCAGGGCTTACGCGGCTGCTCGCGTCGGAGCAGACAGTCTTCCCCCATGGAGCCCGCAGTCTGACTATTCGTTGGTTATGTTGCGCAACCTTGAGTTCGAGTGTCGGTTTCCGTTGAAGTATCGGTATGCCACCAGCAATTTCGGCGGCATGAGCTCCGAGGCTTTGAACTTGCGAAGAGATTATTGGTCATCATTTTTCATGACTCACTTTATACATGAGACCACTTACATATTACTCAATCACCCATTTCTGCTGTCGCTACGGCTGAGGAAATTTCGACACATGCTGCCGCTCACGTTCATACATAATTCGTTCGAACATTTATCGAGAGAGACAGGCTGGGTTATCTTTTTCCTGAATGTTCTTGAGAAACAAAAGTTCCAGCTTAACGATCCAGTGATCGCGCATTGTGTAGTCATTGTGGCAACGGTTCATCTTCAACATAGCTTCGTTGAAGACAATGTTCTCAGGAGCAAGGCACAGAGCGGATACGAGACTTGTTTACGGTTCTTGAAGCAGGTATCGTCAGTGTGGCCTCGCATTATGCGCATGGTATGTCAGGCCGATCCGACTAGCTATGAAACATGACCGATTTGACCCTTTCTCTAGACCGAGAAGTTACAGCAACTGCGGGATAGCGTTGCGATCGATGCAACTGTAGGAACCGAACAGCCGGTGAATACTCATCAATCTTGGTCAATTAATGCAAACCTATTATGGGAGCTTTTGATGTACGAGAAAGCTGGTTCCCTTGACCCGGAAATATCTATGTTTGACGATACCATCACATTGGAGGACAGACAGCAACAAGATATAGCCGAATGTGCTACTGTTGGATCCGCTGGTCTATTTAGACACAAGGCAGCAAGGAAGGAGCACTTCGCGTACCCACCGCAAGAGGGCAATAATGTATTGCACTCCGCACCTACGACAACAGGAGGGATAGACGGAGCTGGCTTTCTAACTGAGCAACCCTTTACGGGACTCGGGGAACTGAACATGGTAGACCAGCAAGATTATTTCCCTCTGCAGGCCGAAGATTTTGGAAAGGCGATAAATGACTGGATAAGCTTTGATATGCCCGATATCTCTTAACATTGTATCACGTCTTTGAAATATCTGGGCGTTGTAGCTCTTTGCCAAAGTCGCCTGAAGCCTTAACGTGTTATTGAATGCTCGTAGTTTTTCTGCGCAATTCAATGCGGACAATTCTTAGTACACTATTTTAACTTCTTTATTTCTCATCAAACATCTAGCCTCTATTTCGTCGACGAAGGGGCGGCTCCGTTTCAGACGTTTCAGAGGGCGCCATTGAGAATGAAGAAGTACAAATTCTGCCACAAATGCACGCATTTAGCCTGAAAAAAAAATCGTTAAGTAGATAAGGAACATTCTGACACAATATTGGGCTTGAAACGCCGCCTCATAAGGGTCAACGGGGCACCAGATCCAAAGAGAACAATGGCCGGATCCACGGACAGATCCCGTCCCCACCAGTTACTGGTTACCCCACACGGTCTGTTCCCGTTCCAAGTCCGTCTGATGATCAAATATTTAAAGAGGCCTGATATTCGTGCAATTTAGCAACGGTTATCTTGGACAATTGTGACAAACGAAAGTTGTAAAAAGCACCAGCCGACGGCAAGCTCAGAAGCAAAGACAGCCCGGAACACCAGCCCCTTTTGAGTCTGAACTCGATTACTCAAGCTTTATTGTTCATATATCCTTGCTTTCGCAGCAAAAATGCAAATAACTGACATTACTGTGTTCTCCTACGAGGCTAAATATGTCCATGGCCAATATTCGATGTCAGGCGGTCGGGTAGCGACAGGACATCCGTCCATCGTTGTTCGAATCCGTACTGATGATGGTGTCGAGGGATGGGCCGAGTCGGCTCCTCTCGGAAGTGACTATCTTCCAAGTTCTTTCACTAGGGAGCTTGCAGCTATCAAGGAGTTGGGTCCGCATATCATCGGCCAAGATCCTCGGTCGCCCGCAGCCATCGACGAAATCATGGATAAGGCGATGCTTGGGGCACTACATGCAAAGGCCGTGATTGACATGGCCTGCTGGGATCTTCTAGGCAAGTCAGTTGGCTTGCCGACTGCGATTTTGTTCGAAGGATTCCTTACACCCCGACCTCAGTCGTTTTCAGTCATTCGAATCCAAGAGCCAGAGGAAGCCGTTGCCCAAGTTAAGGAAGAGCTAGGCTGCGGCGTCACAGCACTCCAACTCAAAGCTAGAGACGACCCCTTGTCTAACGCCAGGCGAGTGAAGGCCGTGTGCGAAATGGTTCCTAGTCATGTTCAGGTGTGGGCTGATGCCAATGCAGGTTGGAATCTGAACCAAGCCCTTCTGTTTGCCCGTGCAATTGGACAGGATGCGGCTGTAGGTCTGGAACAGCCTTGCCCAACCATATTCGAGTGTGCCGAGGTTGGTCGCCGCACAGGGCTGCCCATCTTCTGTGACGAGGCGGTCGTGACATTTGCCGATCTCTTCGAGGCCCATGCTGTTGGAATCGCAGAGGTTAATATCAAACCATCTCGGGTTGGGGGCTTGACAAAAGCCCGAACTATGCGCGATGCCGCCGTTGCGCTTGGCATGACGGTAGTTAGTGATGACACTTGGGGCTCGTCCCTGACGGCCTCACAGAACCTAGTGCTGGCTACTACTACCCCAAGCCGAAGCTTGCGCGCAGTCGACTTGCAATGCGAATGGATTGAGCCGCTGATCGCAGATGTTCCTCGTTTAGAGAGCGACGGTAAGATCACAGCTAGTACTCTGCCGGGCAATGGGTCTGGTGATGTTCGTATGGACCTTCTGGGTGAGCCGTTGTTCACAGTCGAGCAGTGAAAGTTATCTATAGACTGAAGGATAGAATATGTAAAGTTTATTATCTGACTACCATCTCAGAAATATCTACACATTTTCTATGGGTTTGCCCCAAAATGCCGTCGTTCCATGATTCACCTCCTTTCTGTGTTTTCTTTTCTTTCGCAAAGGAGAGCAATGTCCATGGCTTTCATACTTCTAAAAACTAGATAACTACGATGAGCTGTTGATAGGCTTAGCTTATAAAACGCTTGATACGAGATCCTACTAGGATGAGTGACGGCGAGATGAGAAGGAATCCCTAGAAGGCAGATCGGATAGGGTGAGCATTTTCGCTCAAAACAAGTCCGCGTGACATGATCCAAAGCCATCTAACTTTTTCTGACCTTCTATTAATTTTGAATCATGCCCTTAGCTGTGCTTTTGTTAAATCGATAAAGGTAATATCGCGTCACGTGAATTTTTGTGCGGGTCGTTTGAGTGTTTTTTTGGCATTGATATCTGTTGAAACATGCAACCTATATCAGAGCATCAATCCTTGTATGACAAAATGACATCAGTATCGAGTGAACTAAGCCTCCATGATTACCTGCTCAATCTGGTCAAAGAAGGCAACGCCACCGCCATCTCGAAATTCTTATCGCATGATTTTCCGCAGCTTACGCCAGCAGTTCGGGATGAATACACCACACCAAGCGCGCTATCGTCATCCTTTTCTCTACCCTCGAGATTACTATTAGCCATTGTCGGGGCCGACGCTCCTGATGCCTTTATGATTATTTGGGACTTCTTCTACGCCCCACATGCTGTAAATAAACCCGGGCCCCCTTCGAATTCTCATGAAAGACACCCGTATGGCGATGAGGTGGTTCAGATCCCGTGGGAGTGCCTCAAGCGATCGGCAGTTAATGGAAGCATCGAACTTGCATCTGCTTTTATCAAGTGCGAACCAACGGCGCTGGCTCGTGCACCTCCATATTCTATACATCCCGAGGGACGGTTAGGGAGCCTCATCATATCAGCACTGAGGTACAGGAGGTTCGAGTACGTGGACTACATCCTGGCTCAGGGGGTTGACATAAATCATGAATGGCCTCGGGTGAGCGTTCTTCGCACAGCTCTATCATTTGAGCAAGAGGATTCTGAAGCTGTTTTCATGCTCTTTTGGTTGCTTAAAAGGAGGGTGAGAATCCAGGGTACTGGGGCATTACGGCTGATGGTACAATTTGAACTTATTGAAGGTGTACGGGCTCTATTAGACTCTGGGGCAGATGTGGACGATGTAGAGGAAATCAAGTTACCGTTGCCTGGGAGAAATCTCCCAGAACCGGAAAATAATTCTGCTCTCATGGAGGCTGTAAAAGCAGGGAATCTGTCAATGGTTCGATTGCTCTTGGATCGAGGCGCACAAGTTGGTTGGCAAAATGCAAAAGGTGATACACCTCTAAAACTGGCAGAAACGTCGGGTCTACACGAGATCCTTGTTCTACTCAAGGAACGTCAGACTACTTAGTGTATAAAGATCATCATGCTTAATAATAGCGACTTACTGGTGTCCCGCACTAACAGTACATCTAGACTTACCCTTCTCAAATTAACTTTCCATTCGCTGGTCTATAGGGTGCAAATGATGTGATATTGCCGCGTAAATTTTGTTGATATGAAGTTATTCTCATAGACCGCATTGCCGCCAAGATCTTGCCCGCTAAGCAGACTGTCTACGGCAGGAATGAAGTTGTAACTAAGAAATGACCTTAACAAAGATCGTGAGAACAATGTGAAGTTTAACAGGAAGAGAAAAGAAAAAGAAGGGGGGGAATGGTAGTTCATAGAAGATCGGAGATTCACCCTCGTGAGAATTAATTTTAGATGTTAAATGAACCGATTTAAAGTAATGTCCAATTGTAGGTTTCAGTCTACAGGTATCAACACCAAGACAAGCACGGCGAGATTGCCCTATTTTGACGAGATATTTATTGTCATTATATTACATCCAGTCTCATATATTGGTTCTGTTTCCCTTCTTTCGTTAGAAAGAGAAAACTTGGTCCTCCAACTTGCTAGCCGGGCGGGCCTTGTTAAAGCCCAAAGACTCAGTGGTCTTTTTCATGGCACTTATCATTGGTGGTGGCCCGCAAAGGAGAATCTTAACATCAGGTGCTGGTTTGGGTAGCCATCTCTGTGGAAAGACAAAAAAATTCGTTAGCTCATTCTCATTATCTGCTATCAACGGCAGACGTAGGTTAACTCACGCTGATCATGTCCGAGTTGACAAAGCCCACGCCACCCGACCAATTTTCCGGAGGGTTATTTAAGACATGGTGGATACGGATGCCATTGTCAGTCTTGGAAATCTGCTCTAGATCCTCTCGTAGCAGGATGTCATGTTCGTTGACGTTGGCAAAGATCAGATCTACCTCAGTCTTATCATCCTCTGGTCGCCCACGTATGATGGCGCGGATAATCTGTAGCATGGGTGTGAGTCCTGTGCCGCCGGCGATCATACCAAAGTGGCGGACCATGTTCTTTGTATAAGTAAAGGCGCCTTTAGGTCCTCGAACCCGAATACTATTCCCTAGCTTTAACCCAGCCAGATGTTGGGTGATGTTACCTTGAGGGTAGACCTTAATTAACAAATCAAAATATCCAGGCTGGTGGTCTCCAGAGATAGGAGTGTAGGATCGGATGATTTCCTTCACTGTGCCATCCGGCTGGGTGAGCATCGCCCCGATAGAGATGTGCTGGCCAATGGGCAGACCCAAGATAGACCCCTCTGTCGGTAGCTTGAACTGGTAACTGACGGCAGAGAAGTCAATCAGCCCACTTCTTCTTCAAATTAAAGGATCTGGAGTGGAGGTTCTCACATAGCGACATTGTGTGATATTTCCGTCTTCTGATGCAGCTCAAACTCTTGGAAGACATCAGGCTTTAGGACCCCACTGGCAATCTCCTTGACTTTCTCGACACCATTCGTGGTGACTTGCGGCACCAGGGATGCCTCCGCTAGCGGATTCAAAACGCTGACTGTGCCGATTTCAAGTTCTGGAAGAATCTCATTTGCTTCATCAGAGTGTCCAGCGTCGTCGTAGGCTTCTGTGCAATCTTGTCCTGCAGCATCAATCAAAATTTCTGCGCTCCCACTACCCAAAGATTTCTTTTAGTGTCAATTCTACGCTTAAGAGAAAAACACCTCAATACTTACGGATGGTCGTCAACAAATGGTGTAAGGTCATAGACTTTACCACGCAAGACAATGTATAAATTGTCCTTCGTATTGTGCTGAGCCACCTCGGCTAGAGTAAACTGCTTGCCCATATTGGATGATCAGGGAAATATCACAGAAAATTGTGCAAGGATACGGGAATTCTTGCCAATAATTTTTTTTCTAAATCAACAGCAAGGGTAGGTAAAGTTAGGAGTCCAACAGCAGCAGACCTTTAGGTGAGGTTGAACATGATTGGGTCCAATTTTCCGTGGTCAGGTGGGCCCAGGTTGAACCCCCAATCAGCAACCTCACTACGTCAGCTCTCGACAATTAGCGGGGGATCAGCAGTACCCTAGCGGAAACGGTAATTTCCAAGAAATACATCTTGATAAGGAATTGAATGCAGCTCTTCCATATTGAAGTCCTCCCGGGGGCTGCTGCTCATTCTTTGCCCAATCAACAGGAATTCGCCATAGATTTCCTATCCAAGACTAGCCCCCCATGAGCTTTAGGCGGGGAAGTGGAGTAAAGTGGGTCAGCGAGTCAGTTGGTTTATCTCGATCACATACCCTATAACCTTCAGATACGAATCTCTCCTAGTTGGCTGATATAGCCAAGTCTCTCGTCTATTGAACAGAGTTAAAGGGAAAGGTTTGGAATATCGGACAGATTGGCTGTCTAGATCTAAATTTGTGACGTAAACTTCTATATGAGATATCGTCGTGTACTTGGGGTAGCCTGGAGACTGGTTACAAACTTGCCATCCAACACTTTAAGTCAGTTCCCTTGCATATACTACACCTTCAATTAGACTTAGAACAATTCTCCATACTCGTTGACAAGATGTCCCTCAAAGCCAATCTCAAAGCTCCTAACAGACGCCAAATCACGTTGCCCACAGGTTTATTCATCAATAACGAATTTATTGCTGCCACAAATGATCGTAAGATCACAACTATCAATCCAGCGTAGGTTGCCTTGAATCCGGGTTGTATCAGTCGACACCGTACTAACAAGTCAATTTATTTATAGTGACGAGCAAGAAATCACCTCTGTTGAAGCTGCTTCGGCTGCTGATGTAGACAAGGCTGTTAAGGCGGCCCGCGCTGCGCTTGAGGGCGAATGGTCCAGCATCGCTGCCTCAGATCGCGGAGCCCTCATGTACAAGTTCACAGAGCTGATTGAAGAGCATAAAGAAGTCCTGGCCACTCTAGAGACCTGGGATAATGGAAAGCCATATTAGACTGCGCTCACTGAGGATGTTGCCGAGGTCATCTTCACTCTAAAGTACTACGCTGGCTGGGCGGATAAAATCTATGGACAAACGATCCCTTTGACTTCCCAAAAATTCGCATACACTCTGAAACAACCTGTTGGAGTTTGCGGCCAAATTATCCCTTGGAACTATCCCCTAGCTATGGCAGCTTGGAAGCTGGGCCCAGCGCTTGCTTGTGGGAATGCAGTCATTATCAAGCCGGCAGAGCAAACCCCCCTCTCCATTCTGTATCTCGCATCTTTGATTCCACAGGCTGGTTTCCCTCCCGGTGTTATCAACATCATCAATGGGTACGGTCGGGAGGCTGGAACTGCCTTGGTAGAACATCCTGGCGTTGATAAGAATGCCTTTACAGGCTCCAGCCTGACGGCGGCATCATGGGCAACCAAGGACAAATTTGCACGGCGACTTCTCGACTACTAGTTCATGAGGATGTCCTGGAAGATTTTATCCGTCGTTTCATCGACGTGATATCCAAGCATAAGATTGGCGATCCGTTTTCGGATGATACCTTTCAGGGCCCTCAGATTACCTCAGACCAGTATCAAAAGATTCTCAACTACGTGGAGACTGGAAAGAAGGATGGGGCTAAACTGGTTACTGGCGGAAAGCCATTTAAGAATGTGGGAGGCAGCAGAGGCTTTTTTATTGAACCAACTGTGTTCTCTGATATGACGGAAAACATGACCATCTTCCAGGAGGAAGTCTTTGGTCCCTTTGTATCCATCACGCCGTTCAAGGAGGAGGCTGAAGCTGTTCGTCTAGCTAACAACAGCTCATACGGCCTGGGATCTGCCATTTTCACAAGAGATTACGAGCGAGTACATCGCGTGGCCGCAAGGTTGGAAGTCGGCATGGTCTGGGTGAATAGCTCCAATGACTCTGATCCTAGGGTCCCATTTGGCGGCGTGAAGCAGAGCGGCATCGGCAGGGAACTTGGAGAGGCTGGGCTAGCTGCGTATACGCAGACAAAGTCTGTTCATGTAAATATGGGACAGTTGCTCTAGTTACTGTAATTTGAACGGCATGCCTAAGGATCGCGTACTGGCCATCTTGACTACGTGTTTATTTTCTTGCCCTTGCCCTTGCCCAGAGCCTTTCCTATAAAATGGTGCAAATTAGCAGATCACCGCCGCTGTGTTTGATTGTTTCTTTCCTGTACCCAAGTCCAATGACACTCTATAGCAGAAAACGGAATATGATCTTTGACTCTGATGGCATTCTCTGTGGGAATGCCTGACCCCTAAATTTGGCATCAGACGATTAATGGCACTAATTGGGGAAGTGTAAAGAGACCTACAACTGGTCTGATGATCATGTCCTCTCCACTCATTCGTTCCTCCAAAATTTCCGCTCTAGGACTAGACGGTGGAGGCGTCTATGAGAACCATCTACCTTCTCAAACAGGCAGGAATTCTCAGACCCTCTGCGTGGTTGGGTTGGAGCTGATTAATCTGGCGATATAAAGTCCATTTCCTGGATGTTAGACGAGGAAGGTTGTTGATGTGCTGCTAAGCTTCTATTGGTGTAGTCACTCTAATTCGTCAGCTTTTCTTATTGCCCTTTTCCTAATCATATCAGCGCAAAACCCCATCTTGCACAATGTCTGGAGCCCTGGAAGGAATTTACGAGCCAGGAGTGGTCAACCCTGGCCTGCCTCGTGACAACTCAACCACTCCATACTGGCACATCAATCCTCATGCCTACGCCAACCACAACTCGCCCTGGCCCCAGGAGCCTGCCGACATTGTCATTATTGGCACCGGAATCACCGGCATGGCCCTCTCTCGTACTCTATGTGCTAAAAGACCCGACCTAAAGATTGTTGTCCTAGAGGCGCGAAGCCTCTGCTCCGGTGCTACTGGACGTAATGGCGGCCATATCAAAACAATGCTTTTCTCGATGTGGAACGAACGCAAGCATCAGTTTGGAATTGAAGAAGCCATCAAGATATCTGAGTTTGAACAAAGCCATCTTGCGGCCCTGTCCGCTGCTATCAAAGAAGATGGTGCTGACTGCGATCTGGTTCATACTACCGGTGTTGAGGCCTACTATAATCAAGACGTATTCGAGCAGGACCTTGCAGCGCTTGAGGATATCCGCGTCCATGCCCCTCACCTGGCTGCCTTGCATACAGTCTGCACGGATAAAAATGTATTACAGCATCAGATGAAATTGTCTAAGCGCTGTATTGGAGCAATCACTATCCCTGCAGGCTCTGTCTGGCCGTATAAATGGATCTCCAAGGTGTGGGAGACCTTGATTGGAAATAAAAGGGTCAACATGCAAACCAACACTCCCGTTGAGGCTATCGAGGACCGCGATGGAGATGAGTTTGCTATTGTGAAGACGAAACGTGGCAATATCAAGGCCAGCAAGGTTGTACATGCCACCAACGCCTGGATGGGCTACCTTCTGCCTGAGATGCAGCCCTTCCTTTCCCCAGTACGTGTCAACGGCGTCCACTGGGCTGCCGATCAGAATGGCCAGTCCCCTCTTGGCACTGTCCCAGAGTACTCTATTTGGTATCGCTACGGACGAAAAGATTATGATTATCTTATCCAGCGTACTGATGGAGGCGTTGTTACTGGACGTGCCTGCACTGGCCGTACTACGACTGGTGATGACTCTACAACAGACCTATCGCCACACGCACACCTGCGAGGCTTCCCCTTTGAGGCTATCGCTAGCCCCAGGCCCGATGCTGCCACGACCATCGATCACGCTTGGTCCGGCATTGTCAGCTTCACTCAGGATGGACTTCCTTTTATTGGCCCTGTTCCCTTTGCCGGCCGCAGTCACCAATTTGTCTGCGGTGCTTACCATGCCACCGGTATGATCAAGGCGTTTCGGTCCTCTCAAGCTGCTGCATCCATGCTCTTGGGTGAGGAGCTGCCCGGGGATTTCCCTACCTCGCTGCTTTTGACCGAGGATCGCGTCAAGGAGTTGCGGCGCTCGCTGGACCGTGGCAATTACCCATGCTACCGGGCAGTTGCTAAGATTTAGAATAATGAGGCTGTCATTCGATAAGCTTCCAGTAATCATTTATAGTATAATAGTGATAGTCTGGTTTATTGCATGGATTGAAATAAAGATGACTCGAGTCTATTCTTGCCAAGCGTCAGCTTATAAGGAGCTGATCTAGCCGTCATCCTTTGCCACAGTCAATCTATGCATTTCTAATACATATCAGGATTACATATCAGGACGGGGATAGCTATTGGATGCTTCCGTATGTAGCTTCTTGTACCTCCTGTGAGTTCTTTTTAGTGGATGTAAAAATAGCGTAATTTGCCAGGTCGTATGACAGATTTATCCGTTAATTGAAAGGACCTTTGTATGTTACGAAAGTCCACGTGGCAAATACGAAGAATATGGCAGATGAAGCACATTATTCTCTAGAGAAGAGGTCAGAAACCTCAAACAGCCTTTTCGGCACTTTGTTTTCATTCTACACTTATATCTCAGCTCCTCTTGCATAACCAAGGAAGTGAGAATGTTCGGTCGAATATTCGGTTCTGGTAGCCTCGGCTCACTTCTCGCTGTGACCACCATTCTTTCTCCAGCCTTGCACTAGCCAACGTCGATGACCCAGCAAAATATATCACACCATACCACACCAAGTTCCCTCTCTTCCACAGTGACAATATGAACAGCCCAGACAAGCTCTCGACCGGCATTGGGTTTCACTCGTTTCGAATTCCTGATGTTGTCACCACGAAAACAGGCCGCATCCTCGCCTTCGCTGAAGGGAGGAGATTCAATGGAAACGATTGGGGCGACATAAACTTGGTGTATAAGAGAACAAAGACAATAACTAGCCATGGTGCTAGTGCAAGTGACTGGTACAGCTTGCAGGAGGTGATTGGCAAAGAAGACGGGACATGGGGAAACCCTACCCCTGTCGTAGATAGCGATACAATATATATGTTCATGAGCTAGAACGACGGCCAGTGCAGCCAAAAGGAAATGATGAATTGCCAAATGGCGAGAAAACAAAGAAGGTAGATTCTACTTGGGAAGGGAGGCGACATCTGTACTCGACCAAGAGTACTGATGATGGCAAGACTTGGTCAACACCAGAGGACCTGACAAAAACACTTACTCCGGATGGAAAGGTGTGGGATGCCGTTGGTCCTGGAAATGGAATCGTCATGGCATCAGGCGAAATCGTTGGGCGTGGCACTCCGGCCAGCGTACCTGGACATATCAATCTCTAACAGGGGCCAGGTCCGAGGGCACTATGGCCCAAATGCCCAATGGCAAGCTATATCGTAACGATCGAGCGGGGAAGCCAGACGATTATAGGAAAGTTGCCCGAGGGGATCTTTCATCCTTCGGAGCTTTTGCACTTGATACCGGACTCCCGGACCCAGCGTGTGAGGCTTCGACCTTGCTCTACAACCTGGCCAATGAGGCTGGACCTGCTCGAGTGTTATTTATGAACTCGGCTCATAAGGATTTGGGGACTTTTATGCGAGTGCGTATCAGCTACGACGATGATGCGGCAGAGTTCAATTATGGGCGAGAACTGAAGGATGCACCCATCAGCGGTATAGGGGACGAAGGGGGATACTCGAGCATGACGAAAACCGGCGACGCCACGGTTGGAACTCTGGTGGAAGCAAACAGGGACGGCTATATGAATATTGTTTGGAGAAGATTTAACCCATCTTGGATTTTAAATGGGCCAAACAACTAGTGATGCCGTCCCAAGATGATCCACGGCATGGGAAGGAAGCTCAAGATGGGAGTTTGGTAGCTTTTACTCCCATTTTATGAAATTAAATTAGAGAAACCTAACTGGCTCCAATTTGAAAAGTCATATTGTTGTTATTATTCTCTTATGAAGTAAAGATTATTTTCTATCTCATTAAGTATTATCAATAAGATTATAACTATCTAGAGTTTAAAGGGTTTGTATAGGAATATAGACCCCTGGGTTATTTTATAACCAACTATACCAGCAGTAGCTAAGGCGGTTCAAAATAGCAGGATACAGTGTTTTCCCAGCTAATATTGCCGGAAATACAGAACAGTTATAGACACTGCTGTCTGAATCAGTCAAGTGTCTATAATGTCGTATGCTAAGAATGCACCACATTGCATCTACATTGGGACCCAATAGAATTTAGGACACACTAATACATAGAGTAAAACTAACTAAGTTCACGACTTATGTCGATCGGGTGATCAATATGGCGCCCCGTTGCCAAGATGGAATTTCAGCTCGACCAACCGATTCCACTTCTCAGCGCCTTTCTGCCCCGCCGAGGCATATTCGTGCTTGGCTATTGCGTAATCTTTGTTCCCTCTGGTTACATAGATATATAATGGACGGTTGCAGCAGTCGCTCAGGAACCTAGATTCAACAGTATAGTGGCAGCATTCGATGAGCCTTTTGCTTGACCAAAATGAGAAGAGTCTCTCCAAGAACGCTTCGCCAGCACTATTTTTACCTAAACCTCCTCGGCCCGGTGCAACTACTCACTGCTATGACTGTCACTGGCATGTGTGCCACTATCTTGGCCAAGGTCCCTGATGGGATTCTTCTTCCCATCGCAGCATACTCTCTCGTGCATGTAAGTCGAGCCTGGCGCGTGTACTCTTCAACCAGTGCGATTGACACCCTGCAGTCAGTGCTGCATTTCCATTGGATTCGGCCTACGATGCACTGTGCCAGCAGTCCTGGGCCGACCAACTGGTTCATCATACGTTTGACATACTACACACTCGGCTGGATTGTAGTGTCTATCCTCATGTTCTTCCTGCTCGGGACAGAACGGTCGGACACCTTCGACGCTCGCCTCGCCAAGCGTCGTGGCGCAAGTCCCACGCCCTTTTCAAGTACGGCACTACCAACTACAGAAGAGCTCCTTCGCCAATTGGCGGTGGCCAGCGGCGCGCTCGGGGTCTTTGCGCTGTGAGTCGAATGGGCTGTGACCAAGGGCGTATTAATACTGATATGAGCTTCAAAAGATTAATCTGCATCGCGCAATGGTGGATAGTGAGACGACTTTATACGCGGGCATGGACTGCGAAAGAAGTGGAGGATTTATTCAAACAAATGAGTGAGAATAAGAGCAAAGACGGTGGGGAAGGCTCTCGCTAGAAGAAAAGAAGTAATATCTATGAAAGATATTAAAGACTAACTAACTTTGAAGTTCAAGGCTATATTATGTTATAGTCTATTGTATCAAAAATAATTACAGGATTCTTGTCATTTTCTACTTCAAGGATTGATACCTTGAAACCAAAGCAATTTTACTATTTATAAGCTAATAATATAATTTTAGAAAGAATATTTTATTATCTAGAAGAGCTATTTGGCGTCTTACGATTGCGACTGTATGCGTCTACTTTTTCACTCACCTCAAGCCTTCCGTCATTTCAATATGACACTCTACCGGGAGATGGATTGAATCCTCTATCGAGTTACGAAACCATAAACTCTTCTTCCAAACGCACAGTCCCACCACCTAGCGAGCCTACCATGACAAGGCCATTGCTATAGCCTGGGGCGGTGTGGCAAAGCCCACCATGGTATATACTCTCATTTGGGGAAATACGATATATCTTAGGTTTCCAGATCATGGAGAATTATAGGAGATGGAGCTTAGCATTGCTCTTAGACCTATGTCAAGATGATGTTTATTGTTCGTTTGCACTAACTATCAATTCTTAAAATCTTTGCTCAAGAACCCTTATTCGAAAGATACAGTATTGTTGTATAACACCTTCTGCTAATTCTACGATAAAGTCAATCAAAGCGAGGGTGATAGCCTCTTCTTCACAAAGCTTCGCGTCTGTTTGCCAAATGGTTAGCCTATAATTCTTCATCAAATATGTTTAGTAACGGCGGCAACTTACCTCGCTCACAGTGTCATATCCAAACAGCCAGGGCTGAAAGCTGCCGTCGGACCAGCGGTTTGAATTTGAATCCAATTGTTCTTCTGCCTCTGCCTCCTCCTGCTCCCTCAAACCCTTGCCCATTTTACTATCACGCTCCACTTGCGCGGGACCATCGGGAAGATGCCACACATCCCCGTTGCCACGCGAAACCGACTGGATGGTCTCGCAACGCGGCTTTCGTACCTCCTCAAACGCCTTCAATACGAAAGGTACCATGTCCATGTTATCTGCAAGATCAAGGCATTCGGCCAAGGCTGCGCCGTCCTCAATAGACATGGCCGCACCCTGTGCAAGGTAAGGAACCGTCGCATGGGCAGCGTCGCCAATCAGCACAACCCTTCCGTTGTTGCTCAACCAGCGAGGAAGAGGGGGCATCTCTGCGAGTTTCCACTTGAGAACAGATTCCACCTTCTCCAGGACCTTGCGAATGACCGGGTCGTAGGTTTGATAATTTTGCCTCATCTCGTTGAGGTCGCCTGGCTCATTCCACTTGCCGAGAGTGGCCTTGCCCGGGTGTGGCATGACGACGTTGTAGGCTTGGCCGTTGTCAATCGGGTACGCCATGATATGGCCTTGCTCTCCGATCCAACAGTTGCAGTTAACGTCATCCATCAGTGCAGCCGTCTCGGGATCTTTAAGCATCGCTTCCCGAGATATCACAGCGCGGTATGCGCAGTCGGGCGAATCGACGGGCTCAGGATTCTCACTGCCTAGGATGCTTGCTCTCGTCTTTGATTTAATTCCATCTGCACCCACAATCAGATCTCCAGTCAGGACGTCGCCGTTGGCCAGCTTCACACTTGGGCCAGCCTCGTCTACACGGTCAACCGGGCTGTTGAGTAAAACTTTGGCGCCCAGCTTCTCCGCGTACTGGCACAGAATCCTCTGATAGTCTGCGCGATGGATCAACAAATATCTAGCAGGCGAGTTAGTTTTACGGTGAATTCAGATTGGAGTATGCTGGGGGAAAAAACTCACGGGAAGCCGTAGACCTGGCTAAGGCGTGGATGCAAATGGGTCCGGTCAAGAATCTCTCCCGTCGCGTATCTGCGGATCTGGATGCTCTTGGGCCATACGACGTACTTGAGAATCTCGTCGTAAATTCCGTACTCCTTTAGCACTCGGGTGCTATTCGGCGGGATTTGGATGCCGGCGCCGACCTCTGCAAGCCTAGATGCGCTCTCCAGAACAGTGACGTCGTGGCCTTTTTGTCTGAGGGCAATTGCAGCTCCAAGTCCGCTTAAGCCACCCCCTGCGATGATAATTTTCAACTTCATCTTGAGCTTTTGGAATGCGGGGTTCTCTTGATGTCGTATTGATGCTGGGTCGGACTGCTGATGCAAGATGGCGTAAGCAGTCAGAGCACTCAATCACCGTGTGCTCAAGAAATCTCTGTATGAAAAACTAATAGGGGGGGGCCCAATCAGAAAGAGCGTTCTTTGTCTCAAATCACAGAGGAATGTAATGTAAAGGTTGTCTCGGATCAGGATTTTCAACGGGACAGCGTGCAATGGTGAAGATGAGGAAGATTATATCCTGGCTAGCACGTGGAAATGATGCGGGGTTGCTTAATGCTGAACAGAACGATAATCATTGCGTGTTACACATGCTATTATAATCAATCTCAAAACAGGCTTATACGCGGTTCGGTTCGGGAAGATGGGGGAGAGATCCCTCCAGACCTCACTCAGTCACCGGGTAATCGACACCCGATTGGCCAGACTGACCTGGGGACATTCCATCAAGTACGCATTTTCGGGGGAAAGCAAACTCCCCGCGCTGAGCTGGAGTAATCGTTAAGTCCCCAGAAACTAGAAGCTGGGGCCCAGAACCATTCCGCTCGATCACTATTGGCCCCCTCCCGGGATCACGATCTCCGCTGATCTCGGAATCGGGTAAAAGGTTAGCCTTATATGATGTTCCCACGCACCCAAGCCCAGATTTTTAGCACCCTTTGCTTGTCCAGTGGCTCCAGATCCCGTAGGGTAGGCACACTCTGTTTGGCACGAGTCATCTCGTAGCTTTGAACGCTGCCGGGTCTGATTTTACCCGTCGGACACGCCATTTCCTCTGGAGCCAGGCTCCCTTTCCACAATCCAACCAGAACATGCGACGGATGATGTTCATTCGTTTGAGCTAGTGTGTCTTCCAGTCTCGTGACCCATTCTGACGGTGGAACAACTTCCAAGCCTCGTCCAAGAACATCCTCGGATATCCATGAGAGTAATTGCGACCAGTCAGGTTGTGTGAATGGGTTCAGAACATGGTACACAAGTGGTCCAGTCACCAAATTGCTCTGCTGGGAAGGATTTTTAAACATTTTGGGGTGAGCTCCCAGCGCGATTTCCAAAATGGCATTGGCAGCAGTATCAACAGGTAACCAATCAAGGGGCTGGTCTTCAAGGCGAGGCAAACAGCCGACAAGCGATTCTGTGGACAGCATCAAAGGATATGCTTCACTTTTGTTCCATATACCCAATTTATTGCCGCACAGTTGGCCAACGCGAATGATTGACATCCACGGAAGCATCTCTGAGGCCGGAGCGCTATCTGTCGCTGTTACTGCCTTATACGCCGCTGCACAAACTTGTTCCGCGACCCATTTGGATTCTGAATATCCCATGGGCGACGCATCAGCAGGGTCTTCGGATACATCTTCCCGTATTAAGTGGGAGGCCGAACAGCTCACAGCTGCGATTGAACTAATGAAGACGAATTTTGCACCGCTCTTGATAGCTAATTGTATCAATTGCTGGGTTCCGGATACCTGATCCTCAAACGAGGGAAGTCGCAGGTTAAAATTGACAGTCCAAGCTGTGTGAATAAAGGTTGTTGATGCCTTCGAGAAATCGTCCAGGTGTTGTGTCGAGAATCCTATTGCACCATGCGACAAGTCGCAAGACAGACACACAACACTTGGCTTTGTGTGCGAAATTTGATGAAGATCAATCAATCCATACCCTGTGAGAACGCGGGCAACCCTCTGATAAGCATCTTCCGGGGTCTTGGCTCTGACCAACAGATACACAGCGTCGATCTTCTGTTCCTTGCAGAGTAATGAATGAAGAATGTGTGCACCCAGAAACCCCGTGGCACCAGTCAGAACTACCACATTCCTAGACCCTTGATGTATCTTAGGGCGCAAGGAACTAGAGAAGTCTCTGTATCTATCCGCCATATGTCGCATCAATTGATGTCTTCTCTCATTTTGGTCTTGCTTCTCGAGGAATTCTCCGCTGCGAACTTGCTCCAGGTGTTTGACTAGATTATTCACGCTCCCACACTCATATATGATATTGAGTGGAAGCTGTTCCTCCGGGTCAGGCAGGCACGCTTCCATAACCTGTGCCCGAATTTGCAAGCACGCCATCGAATCAACGTTTTGTCTGTAAAGATCCTCATCGGGGTCTATGCTGCGTCCAAGAACTCGGAAAAAGCACTCGAGCACTGCCTGGAAGAGCTGATCGCGACTGGTGATTTGGACCGGGGCCGCCGATCCAGGTTTGCTGTATGCCGCCTCGATCCAAGATTTGTATTGTTCTTCGGCCTGATTACGAAGTATAGTGCCTTTACTGCTCTTTTGTAGGGCTGCTTCATCCAGAGGCACGGAGACGATAATAACCATTGACCTTGAGATTCGGGTATGACCCTGAGACTGAGAGTTTATCTTTTGTATGATAGCCCAAGCAGTCTCAAGTATCGCGGTGTCCGACATGTCCAAAGAAGAGGGGAACAGGAGAATACCAGGGTAATTCTTTCCACTTCCAAAGATGAAGACGTCGCGTAGTATATTTGTAGCAGCGAGGATGTCTGCTTCCATGGGCGCGGGATCAAATTTCTTACCATTGGCAAGCACAAGCTGAGAATCAGCACGACTGTGGTAGCGCCATGCGTTTGGAATCGTTTCATGAGGTTCGAACAAATCTGCGGTCGCGTACGACCCATCGTCTCGGTTTGTTTTAACCCTCAACGGCCACGCAGGCTTCACAACAAGCTCAGACAGCCCGTTGTCTCTTGGCTCGAATTGGAGATATCGCTCATCTTGAATAGGTCGAAGATACTGCCATTCCCTATCTTGTTGATAATTCCGGTGTGACGACATGAGGAATCCACATTCCATGCTGCCCATCCTCGAGACGAGATTTATACCAGCCGCTACCAACCCGTCGCCTATTGCGGGTGGTAATGGTGCGCCGCCCACCCCAACAAGGTCCATTGATTGGAGAAGTTCGACCGCGTGTTTATCTTCGAAGAGCATTTGCAAGATATACGGAACTGATGTAAAGTAATAAACCGGAGCATCACATTTCTTCCGAGCGTGCGCAACGGCACTGATGATGTTGGGCGCAGTAATTGGTGCAAGCCCTTCAGGGAAGAACCATATCATCGAGCCGCTCGTCCATGATCTGAGCAAATCCGGGAGACCTCCATGATATAAGGGCGTTGTAGAGAAGGTGGCAGGTTGATTCTCCTCTTGAAAACATGGAAGGACTTGGACTATTCCCGACTGAGGCTGGGGGATCGGTTTGGGCAGACCAGATGATGTACCCGAAGTATGAGAGAAATACGCGATGTCGGGTTCTTTGTTGCTATCAATTTCCACAAGGGGCTTTTCCTTTGTGAGATATTCTTGATATGGCGACAGACGAGGAATCTCAACTTGCTCTACTCCTTTCACGGCTTTATTCGAGCAATCCTCCACAAGCAAGACCTGTACGTTCAATGTGGCGCAAAGGTGCTCAATTGCCTGTGGTTGCAATTGAGGACTGAAAGACCCGTCAGGGGATTTTTTAAAACCAGGTTTGCGAGAATGATTAAAAACTTACGCAAGAAACACTGCCGTGTGTCCCAGTCGTAAAAGTCCGAGCCATGTCAGGACGAAGTCGATACTGCTCGTAGACAGCAGTCCGATGTTCGATCCAATAGGTATATTCCTTGAGGAGGCTGGTCCAAGCAAAGTTCGCAATCTATCGGCAGCATGATATGATAAGACAGACAATTCACCGAACGTTAAGAAGTCAATATCTAGCACATTTCTTAGCTTTTATTCACTCAAGCTGTGGGGATGGTTGGTCCATGAGATTACCGTGAGCTTTATGCGGCCTGGATACGTAGTCCGCAAAGCCCAAAGCGGGTGCCTGGGGGAATCGGCGGGAGTTCCCATCAATCAACTGTAGTACAGTACCAAATTTATGATCCAAATGTCCATCCTGCTCCTTGCTCTGTGCCGCATGGCCCAACGTGCATGTGAAGTAGTTCGGCTTGACAGTTGTCGTTGCCATTGTATCGCGTCACAGATAACGTCACACCTAAAGAAATCAAAGATGCATGAACGGAGCGATGAGATATAGCGCGCAATATTCGGGCTACGCTGTAAATAAATAGCGCCGGGATGTAAAGTCAATTTCACTGGATGAAACTTTGATATCATCATAGACTCGTCCATTTGACGCACCATTTCGCGCATTTGGCCTGCTGCATCGTATTACGAGACTAAGGGCCAATCAACGTCGCCATTGCCATGATATGTCACTTTTGAGATGCCACGAGGAGAGGAACTTTCAAAAGCCCAGTTTTACAAGTTGCACATTGGTGTTTTCGGGCATCACTCAGCTGTGGAGAGGATGACGATTTTGTCAAGTGTATGACAATAGCACCAGTAACAAACCCTTGATAGGCTGGGGCTTATGAAAAGTTTCTATTTTAGAGTTACTCATTCATTTCTCTATCTCGGGTTCTGCGCGAGCGAGAACTAGGTACTAGCAGGATGATAGGGATTCATCTCCTTCGTCAAATGATCCCAATCCCGTAGTAAGAACGGAAGCTCCCTATTTCAACAAACCCCGCCAGTAGATGTATCAAAGTATTTCATCAACTTTATTCACACACGGCATGTTCGATAATATTACATGTCAGCGAAAGATGAGCGAGAACTAATGGAGGTATTTTATCAACAATATCTTTGAGCAGCCTGAGAAGGTAATTAACATGGTTGGGATGCTTCAAAGTATTTGACTACAAGGAGCACTCTCAATCAAATGCAACCGCCGCGGATAATTACTTAAGCTATGATTGACAAGAAGTATGGACCAGCGACAAGACGGTCTACAGAAGACTCCTAGTTGATTTCAATGGGAGGTGACCCCAAAGCACTTTCAACCTCCGCTAAGGAGTAGAAAGATTCGGTATAGGTTAGGCTAGAAGCAGTTCACGGTGACGAATGCGCGAATTGCCACAATCCGTATTGCAAGCATCTCAGGGACGCTGGAAGAAAAGCAAATGAATTATCAATTGCAATAATCTAGATACAACAGCTGCTCGATTGCTGCTGGTTGGAGGTGGCATCCGCAGTGCCACTTCTACTCGATGACCCCTCGGTTATCTTAACGATGAACCAGTCACACAGAAATTTGCCCAACCCTGCGCCAATTATCATGGAGATGATGAGATATCCGTTAAACGACATGACGATCAACATGAGTGCCCACGTGAGGCCGGACGTGAGGGCGTATAAGACTGAGCGCGTGAGCTGCTGGAGAAGCGATGCGCGCAGTACGAGAGTGCGTGGCGCGGAGTCGCTTGACTTGATCTCGCTGCCATCGGAGGAAGCAATTGAGAAGACGTAAGAGGCTCGGCGCTGATACTGGCCCAGGAGAAAATTGTCGTACTCCTTGGATGCACGGCGCACCACCTCGAGGAGAACAACAAGCAGAGCTACGCCGATGCACGAAGCAGCCATAATGCCGCCGCTGGTGATTTGCCATGACGAAGCGAACACACAAGTATCAACGGTGTCCCAATTCCATAGCATCTAGAATCATGAATCGTTAGTTTTGGTCTGGTCAATTGGGCACGAGAGGATGAATCATCAAGATAGAACATACCGCCGTTTTGCACTCGGCTGCATCTGCGCTACCGTGATCCATGATGGCGAGTGGTTGCCTTTGGGGATAAAGGTCTAGACTGGTAAAATTGAAGGAAGGCTCCAAACAAGTTTCTCGTCGAAGAAAATAGGGTGTATATGGCTTCGATATCTGATACGAGAGAGGAACTGGTTGATGATATCTACGGCTCGGAGGCAATAGCAAGTTTTTCTTCGGTACCAAAGCCTCCGGGGCCGTGCAACAGCTAATTGCTTTGATATGGCCAGAACAGCCCCTCTCAAACACGAAAAAGATGGATCTGTTCGGTCTCATCTCCGTTTCTGTTACAGCCAAGAGCCGGAACCAGGAGCAGACCCCACGCTGCTGAGCGTATTTGAGCAAGTTTCCCGAGCTCTCATTGGCCAGAAAACAAGGTTAACAGTGCTCTAGCGGATTCGTTTTTCTGGATACCAGAAGACGAATTCAAACTCCCTGCGGGCCGTTACGCAATAAGTCGAATTGGTACTGGTTCATCAGGAGACGGCAATGTAGACTGAGGCTTGTAGGTGACAATACGACCCCGTCCAATAGCGTTATTTCCATTTAGTGGCCGGTTTTATGCAGATTGGCCGGGGCTTCATCCATGACATCTCCACATGTTTTATGGTGGAGCGGACTGTGAACCGGAGACACAATGAGGTATAGAAACAATGTCATCGACGCCTCGTCCTAGTTCTCCAAGCTGCGGTTGATTTCCACCCTTCGAGTTAGCATCTGTAGCGAGCGGCTGGCCGATGACAACATGAAGGACAAACTCATCAACCTGTTCGCCCGTGTGGGTTATCAGTCGCAGGACATCTCACAGAGTACGACCGTCCCCTACTGGGGATACGCTGTACGAGTCGTGCCATGTGCCAATGATGCTGGAACCTGCGAGTACTTCGAGGCTGTCTACGGCGGCCATGAGCGCAGTATGCTCTACTCTGGCATCCTGTGGGCGACAATGGGCGGCATCCTCCTCATCTGGGCAATTCTCCGCCATGCTTATGCCACTCCTCTTGCTGCTGCTCACACTGGATCCGAGAAACAGCCAAAAGCAAGATCCACAGGTTTCCGGATGCGACGAGCCATTGGCGCTGCGACAAGGCAATATCTGCTCCCTCAACCGCTACGCTCCATCTTTGGCCGCACCACCCGCCTCCAAATCCTCGTTCTTGTCATCTTCACTGGCTATTTAACCATCTGGTCATTTGTCGGCATCACGTACAAGGCCTGGAGGACGCCAGTCAAGGGCTACGACAACCTCTACCAGACTCGATCCGGCCTCGGGCCCTGGTCCGACCGTGTTGGAGTCATCGCATACGCCTTGACCCCATTCTCCGTCATGTTGGCCTCGCGCGAGTCGATCCTGTCGCAGCTTACCGGCATCCCCTATCAGAATTTCAATTTCCTCCACAGATGGCTTGGATACATCATTTTTGTCCAGTCCCTCCTCCACACCATTGGGTGGACGCTCATCGAAACGGTCTACTACCAGCCTCAACCGCAGGTGGCTAATAAATGGATCGCGCAACTCTATATGATCTGGGGCTGTGTGGCTATGATTCTCCTCCTTATTCTCTTCGTTCTGTCGACACCGTGGGCCATTCGCCTGACCGGCTACGAATTCTTCCGTAAGAGCCACTACATCCTCGCCATGGTATACATCGGCGCATGCTGGGGGCACTGGGACCCTTTGAAGGCCTTCTGTAAGTAATTTCCTAAGCTCCTGTTAATTGTCTGTTTTCTCTAACCGCATTGCTTGGTAGTGGTGCCTGGCCTGGCCCTCTGGTTTGTTGACCGGCTCATTCGAGCGATCCGGTCAGGTTTGATTCATTACCAGTTTCTGCCCGACGGATCCATGGGTTTCAAAACCGCCGATGCCGTCGCTACGCTGTTTCCCGACTCTGAAAACGGCGACATTGTTCGCCTTGACTACCGTCACCCTCAAACTCCTTGGAATCCAGGACAGCACTTCTATCTTTGCTTCACTCAGGCCAGCATCTGGCAATCTCATCCTTTCACTCCGCTCAGTCTGCCGGTGGAGAAGGACGGCACAGTCCTCCACTCTTACATCTTCCGCGCAAAGAAGGGCGAGACGAAGAAGGTAGCCAAGCAGGTGGCAAGCAAGCTTTCTACTGCCGAGGGTAACACCGCGGTCACCACGCCGGTTGTCATGCAGGGCCCATATGGTGAGAACCTTGTCTCGGATCTCACTGCCGATGTCAATGTCCTCTGTGTAGCCGGTGGCACTGGAATCACGTATGTTCTGCCGGTTCTGCTGTGGCTCCAGCGGCAAGCTCCCAGCGTGGACAGAAAGATCAGTCTTGTGTGGGCAGTGAAGCACCACAAGGACGTGGAATGGGTTAAGCCCGAGCTTGAGCAGCTTAGGACCGCTGGGTCAACACACGGTCTTACTATTAGCATATTCGTCACTCAGGACCAGGAGACGGCGTCATCGCACGCTTCTGATAGTGAACGTTCGGCAAATGAAGAGAAGGGTAGTGCGACGAGAACCCGTGCTTTAAGGACGAGCTCGCATACTCCAGGACGCCCTGATGTTGGTGCTGTTGTGCCGGCTTTTGTTAATGACGTGGTTCGCGGGCGGACAGTCGTTGTTGCAAGCGGCCCAGGCAGCATGCTCTCCAATATCCACACTGAAGTTGCCAAGCTCAACTCAGGTAGTAAGGTTTACAGGGGCGAAGAGAGATTTGATGTCGAGTTGAAATGTGATGATAGGTTAGAGTGGTGATAGATTAGACACTAGATACCCAATGAGTTTAATGCAATTGACACGATACACGGAAGCCATAAGAATGAGTCAACTTTGCATACCTTTCGACGTTTCCGGAGTATTAGCTATGAAGACCCCAGAGCAGCTGGCGCTTATGGCTGCCGATGAAGATGTGATTGATCCGAGAGCGAACCAGCGGATGAACGGCGATTACCTTGGGGTTTCGCGGCCATAGAAATTCGAATTGAATCTCGACCTATCGAAGAATGCTATCCCGTATGCATGTCTACATTCCAAATCCAAAAAAATCTCACCCGGCAGGGCGGATAGAACTGTGTCTCACTTCATGGAGCGCCATGACCTTCGAGACCGCTGCATGTTCCTTGCACCATTGAATCCACCAATGGGACTTTGTCTTCTATGTCTTGTGTGTCTTAGGCTGGGCTGATACCGCGGTATTGAATGTCTTCGAGACTCAAAGATCCTGTGACTCTGCGAGTATGTGCTGCTTTTATGATCTTTGCATGCTCTAGAGATTAGATTTTATTTCCATATCACCGAGTCCATGTTAAGCACTGAGCCTTAAATTAAAGGCCAGATTATCATTGACATTTGGTTTGGATCTTAATCGGCTGTCTAGGTAGGGGTTATGTCTTGGGCGCGGACCTGGGTTGTTGATCCAACGGGGAATGCTGACATCTCCAGCCATGTTCAGATACGAAACAAGACGGTCTTAGATACTTTTTTTTTTCTACATTAGAGACAAAAGGTTCAAGTATTTTAGAACCTATATCTCGCCATCTAGTCCTACCATAGCTAAACGGCCGTTTTCTTCCCACGATTCAATCCACAACTAAAAACTCTTCAAATTCGCATCATGAAGCATCTCGTTGTTGCTCTTTTATCCGCCGTGACAATCGTTACCGCAAAGGATTACGAAGCCTGCCCACATTCAGGGAAGCTTCTGTGCTGTAACTCGGGCCTCCTAAACCTCGCCTACCTCCGTTGCTTCAGACGTAAGCCCACCTAGGAATACGCCATCCACAATGTTGGCTTGAACTATGATTATGAAATTAATATCCAACTAATGAAGCCGATTCAATCCCCAATTCCGCGAAGGATCTCGAGAGGATCTGCGGATACGAGCATGCCGACCCCAGATGCTGTTCCGTCAAAGTTGTGAGTCTCACCCCGATGCCGGGTCCAGTATATCATAGCATGCTGATATAAAGAAACGCGCAAAGATTAGCATTGGGGCTCTTTGCCAGGACGCTGAAGGCTTTCACAATGGCCACTTGCATGTTCGTGAGAGCGATGAAGATAACTCGTAGAGCCCTGAATTATCATAAAGCAGCTAAGATACGAGAATAGGATTCAGGGGAGATTCGCATATACGTAGTGAATAAAAAGTCTCTTCATTCTTCTAATATCTAGAATGAAATCAACGTGTATGAGTAAGATGTCACAGTGGCTTCATTTCTCTTGTCAGGCTATGCTATATCTGAAGTGAAGCCTATTAATTCTGACTACCAGTTTGGTAACTTGGCACTTGGAGCGCTGGGTGGCAGTGCATCAGGGCAAGGCTTGGTGACTGACCCACAGAGCTGACTACATAATTAGAGAGGATCATTCTTTGCTCTGCCTCGCAGGAGTATTTCATCGTCATCCCCTCACCAACAACATAAACAAGCGCACAACTTCATGATCAAGAAGATGGACACGCCCGACTCCGACTGCGAAACGGATGTACTTTGCCCGCGATGCATGTCTATATTCAGCGGCCAGCAAATTCTCCAGTCTAGAAGCGAGTTATTCGCGAGCTGGCCGCCACCAACCCACCACCCATCTGTCAGCTCGTTTGAGGGGGCAGTTCGTTCGGGATGCGTTATTTGCAACCGCCTATGGTGGGGATTGAAAAGGGCAGGCCATGGTGATCTCAGAGTGTTTGACGAGGGATCTGGTTTCTCGCACTGGACATTGTTGCGCGGGAGGGATGAGGGACTGGATCTTGACATACACGTATTCTATCCAAACAGTCCCTCTTATCCATATGACGGTACCAAACACTGGTCGTTCACACTTTACCAATCTGTAATATCTAGTGAAAGTAGGTCCACTACTGATCGATCCTCCCCGGGAAGAATGAACAGTAACAGAATTTCTTACTAGGATACGACGGCGCTACAACAAAGATACTTGCTAATGACGGTACTAGCACGTCGTCCAAAGCATCCTGGGATCGAGCTACTAGTTGGTTAAGCCAGTGTCGAAACCACCACGAGACATGCAAGGCAAACGAAGGGTACTCCTCATTCCTTCCTACTCGACTTCTCGATCTATCTTCCGACGGCAAGCAGATAAGACTAGTAGCTGGAGAGAAGAGAGTTTGTCATGAATATGCTACTCTCAGTCATCGCTGGGGTGACTCTGATATTATTCGTCACCGTATGGACAACATGACCCAGTTCCAGGCGGGAATCGATATCGGTGATCTTCCTCAAACTTTCAAAGATGCCGTCGAAGTTGCGAGAAAGCTTGATATATCTTATCTGTGGATAGACTCTCTTTGCATCATCCAGGATGATTCAACAGACTGGCACACGGAGTCCGCACTCATGGGAGAGGTCTATAGTAATGGGGTGTTAAACATAATGGCTACGGCTTGCGAGAATAGTCACCAGGGACTATACAGAGACAGAGACCCCCGGGAGTTGGATCACTGCAGCTTTAAAAGCTCCTGGACTGGAATGGAGCAGAAATGTTTAACGGTGCTGAACTATGGTCTGTGGAGGGATCTAATCAAGCGGGCACCATTGAACGAGCGCGGTTGGGTGGTCCAGGAAAGAATACTGGCGCCGCGAACGTTGCATTTCGCGGAGAACCAGCTAGCGTGGGAGTGTCACACCATGGAAGCCTGCGAAATGTACCCGGATCGCTTGCCAAGGCGTCTTGAGAATCTTCACAGTCGGGTCAAACTCATTGATGCTGACGCATACAGGCAGTGGCTGACTTCCTGGAGGGAGTATGATCCTGCCACTCATGTTGGCTATGATGTTTGGGGCCGAATCATCGGAATCTATAGCGGGACTCAACTCACGAAGGAGGCGGATAGGCTGGTTGCCATTAGCGGCCTTGCCAAACGTATGCGATTCATTCTCAAGGATGAATATCTTGCTGGTCTCTGGGCCAGGCACCTCCCGTATCAGTTGGTTTGGTTCACTGCTTCGCTAGGTATAGACGGAGGCAAAGGTCGTCGAGTTGAAAATTACCGAGCTCCTTCTTGGTCATGGGCATCTATCGAGGGTGAAGTGGAAATGATGTTGGTAGAGCGTGCGGCAAAGCCGGAAAGTCTCATCGAGATCGAGGAAGCTAAAACCACACCCTTCTCAAGTATCGACGATACAGCCGAGGTCATCAATGGATATATTCGTCTGAAAGGCCAGCTGTTCAAAGCTGAGATACTTGGTCGGGATGAAGAAGCCGGGAGATCCAACTTGAGGTTTCAAGTTGACGGAAAGGTGGTCGGTGGTATGGTCCTCTCGGACGAGCCCATCACCGCGAAACACACATCAGTTGTTTACCTCCCTGTGTATCTCGAAAACAGAGAAACAGCAAAGTTTCTTTATTCTTTGATGTTGAATCCTGCAGAGGGCCGCCCGCAAGGTTGGTATTCTCGGATTGGAGTGATGATGAGCTGGCCAGGCGCGACGGATGATGAGGCATGGACGTATATCTCAGAACAACTAGAAGACCCGACACTTAGGGAAAAGTCCCTCGGACTCGAAGATTCCCCCGAAACTATTATTCTAATCTAGTGTTATTGATCTACATATAAAAATCGCAGAGTATTATTACCATTCTAAGATGTGATCAAACGTACGGTGAAGCTTTTATGCACAGACTAAGTAATCAGTAATTGAATAGTAGCAGTTAAATATTCAAGCGAGATATGATTTCGATCAAGTGTAAATATTAATCAATGAGAGAGTTCTTTTATCTCAGATTATGCCGGCTGCTCCCATTTTACGGCAGCGCAAAGAGACGAGGAGGCGAGCGATTTCAGAAGCCATCCGTGCTAGATGAACATTACGGGTCTGTAGAATGATCGGAACTGATCAGAACTCAGGTGATGTCGAAACGGCTGTGGGTACAATGTGTGCGTAGGGGTATGTGAAGTAACAGTGGACAGGTCCACGCGAGACAAGGTATGGCAGGATTTTTATGAGCCACAGGAGGCAGCTAGATGAATGGGCCAGCAAGCGAGCGCGAATACATTACAAATAGAAAAAGTTTCCAGAGGGAAACGACCAAAGGATAACGCCATATATAAAGACGGGGATGTGGATTGCGCAAGCGTCACTTGAGCCGTCCTTACTTTTCAACGTCAGATGGATACGTCACAGCTCAAGCCTCTGTTCGCAGTTGCTCAGGAAAGCCGAGGGAAGGAAATGGAGAATAGGTGTGTGAAGGAAAGGGGACTAGGGCAGCTGGGTGAAATGTTTTGATTTGTATCAATCCAGCTCGCTTTTGTCTGTTATTGATACGTAGCCGCGCATTTAGATATGCAGATGGCGCTAGCCATCCAATCTTGTATACAATTGGTTAGGACTTGGGAGGCAGCCAGTCAGGAGGCAGCCCAGAGGCAGCCCAGAGGCAACCGACATGACGACAAAGGTGACAGCTCGTTAAGGTATCTAGATAAGCCCACAACTGGAAATGGGTATTTATGAAGCATCTCAAACTCTCTGTGACCCAGACTTTTACCAAAGGGGCGAGAAAGCTTGTCGTTAACACTGCCCATATTACTTGAACGGCTGCCTTTTTTGCAAGACATCACACGATGATACTCTCCTACTCGAAGATATCCAGCATGATACGAACTTAAAATGAATTGTCTTCAATTGCAACATTACCAACCCATGTGTACCCCTCTAGAGAGAATCCAAGTTGACCATACCACCGCAGACTTTTTCTCCCCTTCATCAAGATGCCCCGCAACAAAACCCCAAACCGAACGTTGGCATCTTGGACAATGCGCTCCGACCTTAACAGCCACAGACTGAAGACTCTTCCCCGGTACATCAAGTGATTCACAACTCTATTCACAAGTCTATTTACGATGGTAGTATAGTGGTATTATCTATCTATATCTAATAATCCTCACTAATGATACTCATCTCCCTGTCCTTCGAGGCGATTTGCACAATCTATTCGAGAAGCTCAAGGCTATAGAAAGAAAGAAGAAAACGAGAGTGGGGGCACACAACTCATTTCTTCCTGCCACGCGGATCGAGAAGCTCCAAAAGAGAAGCAGACATTCGAACAAGTCTACATGCATCATGGTTATGCATGTCGACGCGCCGGGAAGGGCTCCATCCTGATGAACGAAGAAAGAGAGGGTGTCGGGCGTATTTCAAGAGGCCATGCCGTGAGACCAGCATGACGGTCACGTTGCGTGTATTGATTTGGCTTGGCTGTTTGGCTTGTTAGAGAATCGGTCAGTTGCTAGACCGTTTTTTCATCTTCGGGCTCGAGATCGAGTAATGGTTGATCTGGCAGCATGATGGCTCTGTCTAGAGCATACGGAAGACCGCGGTGGCGCCCGCGGATCATCATGGCGCAAATCACTAGCTTGCTGAAAATGGTGAATTTACCGGAAAGCGAGGTTGCCACGGATGGGTGGCCGAGGCTCAACCCGACATTTCCACTAAAGAGACAATTAGTGTATTTGCAAGCGGGTTTGAAGGAATAAAGCGGAAATGAAAAGCAATCAGCTGGAGGAATCATGTATGCGCTTTCGGAGTCTATGACTGGGCGTTGAGAAGCTATGCAGAGACTCAACCCAAGGGGTGGGCTGGGGCAGAGATGGGAGAGGATAAATGGGGAAAAGAGGAGACCTACTAGGCAGATGTGACCTCGAAGAAGACGGTCCAGACACTGAAGGCCTGCAAAAGATTAGCACCTCGAACTGGCTATGAGACGGTGGAGGATGGCTCACTGGTTCACCCGTATCTGCGATCTTTCCGGCCTCAGCAATACAGATGCAGAAGATCCCCAGGAAAATATACCAGAGATCGAAATTGAGCTGATTTTGCATATGCTTCATCAGGTATGAGCGGCCATGGACCTCATCCAGATGACCTTCTTGTTCCCAGATGCCGAGCGATTTCTCCTCATATGTATTAGATGCGCGGATGCTGAGTGCGATTGGGAAAATGGCAATGTACATCATGACCATTAGACTAAATTGCACAGCAGGGTTAACATTGGCCAGATTGAAGGTTGAGGTACCGGTGTGGCGAGAAGAGGCAGCTTGAAAAATGGCAGCAAAGAGACGCTGGCCTGCTGGTAGGGCCGCGACCTCGGGATTATTCAGATCGAGGACAATGATAAGTAGTGTATCAACGAAATTCAGAGCGAAGATAATACCAAACAGGATCCAGGTAGGTCGGCTTGGGAAGAGAAGAGTATAACATCGGCGAGGGTGGTTGAGGAGGAATGACAGCGGCTCCTGCATTTGTGATGTCCTCGGCACGATCTTGGACATAGTCCAGATCACGAGGCGTAGAAATACCGGATAGAGAGTATTTCCGGCGAAGGCAAGGAAGCTGAAGACAATCATAGGCCAGATTGCATCTCGGAATGAAATCATGGAATCAGGTGTTAGGGTGAAACCCAAATTATCAACCATGGTCTGAGCAGAATAAAAGGCCCTAAAAACGTGCATGAGGTCAGCTCCAACCTCAGCTCCAACCACGAACAAGCCTTGCTTCTTGCATCCATATATGCGTTGTCCTCCTTGATTTCTGTGACTGATGGGTGATTTGATACGTACCACCAGTTCATATTTGAGCCGGTTGAGGCGAGGTACTCCTTGTACTTGGGATCGGCATATTGAATCCAACCCACGATACAGATGGCACCGAAGAGGTGAAGACCAAAGAAGTAACCTGATGTAAGAAATTAACATGTGAGTACTTGATTGCAAGCGACTCATATCGTACTTGGGAAAAAACTAACCGACGACAATCTTTAAAAGTAGCTGAAGGCTACGATATTCAGTACCGCCAAGCTTCTCCCAGTCGCTCCTGGTCATGTTGGTAAATTCAGAGTTGCGACCGATGGTGGCGAAGTGCGACAGACCAAGGGTTTCATCGCGGACCTGTGTCGAGTGGCGCCTTTCTCGGTGATGAGTCGAGTCCGCATCAAGAATCAGCATCGACTTTGCAATATGGGCAACGCCTGTGACGCTTTCTCTGGACATGGAGCGGCGTCTTTCTCGGGACAAGGAGCGGGGCGAGGCGACGCTTGAGAGCCGTTTGCGAAGGTCGTGGATGGATGGGTTTGGGTGGAAAGTCCCATCCACAACAGAGATCTCTACGGAGTGATGTGAGCAAACGTCATAAGATTCATGCTGAAAGGGGGGGTATTCTCACCGTTGTCGCTCTCTGTGGGATGGCGAGACAACTCAGTCAAAGATTTTCCTTGGTCGCGTTCTCGAGGTGACGGGATGTGGAGGACTACATCGTCTCTAATGGGCTTGGAGGAGTCGTCAATCGTAATGTGTGGTCCCGAAGCATCTCGTGTAGGCTTAGAGGGTTCTTCAAATTCAGTGTGTGAAATGTCATCTCTAACAGGCTGCCCTTGAGGTTTATCCGCTTCCGGTGCGGCAATATCCTCATCGACGATATCCTGGCCCTGGGAGATGTTTTTCATGTGACCAAGGCCCTGTAGAGGCGTTTCAACGCCACGATATCGCTTTAACAATTGGGGAGCTTAGAAAACATGTTAGCTAAGTGTGACGACGTGACCGAGGGAGAGACTCGAGCGCACCAGCCTTTTTGAGGTACTTTCGGAACCAAATGAGACGAACAAGGACCACCAACGAGTTAATGAAACCGAGATTAGTGAACATAGGGATGAAGTAGATGTAGAGCTGTTGATAGAGTTGGAGATCTTTGACGTCCACCCTGCTAACGGTAAGCAACTGTGTGTAGTAATTCCTCGGCTCAGTTCACATATGTGTATGGGGACATGGCTTACGTGTTTAGACCAGACTCGGTCGAGGCGCTGGCGCCAAAGAAGTAGGCATCGATGGCTTCAAGGTTACCGCCCGGGAGAAGCACAGGAATGGCCAGGAGGCCCATGAAGATAATGTACGCATCTAGAGGCACAGCTGGTCAATAACGTGTCTTTCTAGACGCGGCTGATTGTGTGAGGCTCACAGTGAAGCGTGAGAAAATTGATGGGGAGCCATTTCGGTATCGCCATGCTCGATCAGAAATAATTGGTAGTTCGGAAGCCAGCTGTGCAGGTCAGGTCTATGGATAATGTGACAGTACGAATGTATTTTGCTGTTGGAAGGGATGGAGTCAGGATGAATGCAACGCAATGAATTTAAAAATAAAAAAGCAAAAGGAGCAGGTGTCTATGCACCGTGAAGAGGACGGAACGGTGGCGAGGGATAGCAGTCGAGAAGGAGAGAGGGCCAAGAAGAACAACAAAGGGAGCGTACCAATGATGTAAACCGGCACCCGCAAGCAGGTCATATGCTCAGGCGGATGCAGCTACGCCACTGGAGGCCTCTACTTTTATTGGACATCGGGCTCAAGGAATTACGCCTCGTTCGACTCCTGTTAATCATCAAATCCCATGGACGCAGACTGCCAAGTTCTTGGAGCCCACTCCGCTAATAATGTCTCACTCCCATGCGTTCTAGGCGAGTCTTCTTTTCTCATGCTAGGGGGTGTTCTCACACAAGTTTTCACACCAAGCTGAGACGCTGAATGGAATCAAATCCAAAAGATAAGTCCCCTGCAGTAAAACCCAAGCAACTTGCTGGCGTTTGGAAGGCAGTGCCACCCCCCCCAGGGCAGTTGAGAACAGTCAAGGATGAAAAATGCCTCACACCAAGACAGAAGACAAAGTGGGAAAGGTTCCAATGCCAACATACACGCCCATCCCACTGGTACAGATTCTGTATAATCTGTTCGTCGAGGAAGGGGAAACTATCAGGAGCACAACCGATCAAAGCGGAGCCCCATCAAATGACTGACCAAACAAACGGCCCGCTTCCGGAACAGCAATTATCTCTTCCGGCTCCTTGTCTTTTGATTGGATCTTCATTTCAGGCGTCCATCCTCCTTCAGCATTTTTGATCCACCCCGTAAGACGATCCACCCTGCTGAACCTGTCGGAGGAAAAAATAGCCCACGGGATGGCCCTCGGCGCTTCTGCATGTTGACTTGCTTCCCACCCTGGTCAACCGAACACCTTTCCCACCTACTTATTTAACCTAAAACCTTTTACAAAACCCTTAAAATAAGCCTAGATTGCTTAAAATGAGTTTTCCTTTTTATTCCTACAATAGAGTAAAGGCCTAGATTATAAAACCTTTACAAAGGTCTAGCCGCAACCAGACTGACGCCGTAATGGGCTTCATAGAACTAGCCAGTTGGCGACCGGACTGGATATCCGTAGGGCTTGAAGCCTAGAATCGCGACGTCTGTACTGGTGTCTAGTAATATGATTTGACATGATGGTTTGAATATCATGCTATCTAACTGGCGTTGTCTATTGCTTACATAGAACGATTGAAACGCGCCCTGGGTAAAACCAAACAAGAACTGTCATTCAAATATTGTGTTATAGGCTTATAAATAAAATTTTCTAGCCATTATTATCACTCCAGAATGTGGTCCAAAGATCTATAGATTATTCGATAGTGCTAGAGTAGTGACATTGAATTACATCTCACATCATCTCCACAAAATCAGTGGAAGGTTGTCAAGCGTGGCATCTATCACCGATGAATCAATTGATGCTAGTTGATTCCCCCAGCAATTTCTACACTCAGCCGTTCCAGGCTATCCGTAATAGGTTGATCACAGCGAATAGATGCCTTCCCAGCTGACTAAGTGAATATTCGGTAGTAGATTAATTAGTCAATGGGAGCTTGAAACCGGCATCAATTGACCTTCCAATAGTTCCGATGAGCAGAATTGGGTATTCCGCTCTGTTGTCTGCCGCGAGTGCCAGAGCGTGGGCGTAGTTGCCTAACTCCCAAACAGGGTTACAAGACCAGTGCGGAAGGGCTGTTGTGTGCTTGACTTCGTACACGTAGACTGTCACGTCGGCATTCATGATCTTCATCATGAGCGCGTAACTCCGCTGCCCCCATGTATGTAGCCCATGCGAGTAGCTTTTGCTTGTATTCTCGAGGCAAGACTTTGAATTCATGGTCCTCCATCAAGTTGATGTCTACTAATTGTTACGCGGCACTCGGAGGAAGCAAATCAGTATACGTGTAAGGCTTTTTTTTTTCTCGTAGCTAGCTTCTTGGATGGAATGGATCTTTTGGATCCATCAGTATTATATGACCTATCTGACCAATCTGACCAATCTGACCACTTGGACCGATCAGACCAATCTGACTGATATATTAGACCAGTTGGTCCGGTCCGTAACAATTGCCCCTTTACGAAGAGACATTCGCCCCGAATGTTCCAGCTCGACTATCTAGCTATACCCGTATACATTAGTTCATTCCCGGTCGCGCACACAAAAGATTTCCCAGGCTGTATGCATTTATCCATTCGCATCCACGTAGCAAATTTCTCGTGTTCGTCAGTTCCGATTCGTTGTTCCCATCAGCAAAGCGACATCAGTCGCAGAACAAAAGATCTCCCTGTTTCATCACCTTTCCCAAATTCCACACACCCGATACCAATGAAATAATAAAGCAAGGAAAATGCATAACAAGGGATTTCTCTAGTGACAAGTTTATTGAACTCATACCATCACATTTCCTCAAGTCCCCCCCAAGTCCCAATAAACCGCTCAAAGTAATTGTTGTCATGACAGACGGTAACTATTTAAATCCAATGCGATAATTCAGTCAGGATCCGTCGCTATGCCTATTTGTAAACCACCGGCGGTGAGTAGATGTGATGTAAGTCGTGTCCATCCATAATTCATCTTCAGATGACATAGCTTCGGCGCTCGAAAGCCCATTATAGCACTCAGAGGAAATAACTTCCCATTGGCTGTCACCAAACGGATCCCAAGAATATAATGGCCACGCGGCTTCCCACTCGCCATTTTCATACCTATTGTCCGGGTCGGCTTCAACCAGAGAGCTACCTCCAGAAGACCATGCTGGTTCTGATTCGGATTCAATGCTGTTGATATTGGGTAGAAGGTCTAACTCTAAATCGGGGAGAGAGTCAAACGAGGGAACCGGTGCGAATTCCAAGCGTCTAGCAGAATGGGTCGCATATCCATCGGTTTCTGAAGGCTCTGGCATCCAATTCCAGTCTGATTCAACCCAATCCCGTATCATAAGATGACCGACCGGAGAAGGGTCCATTTCAATATCTGCGTTGAGTGCAGAAGAGTCACCGTGGTCCAATGATAGCTCGGATGCGATCAAGGGTGGACCAAGGTCGAGGGTTGAGACGCTGTCGCTCAAGGACATATCAGATGGTTGAAGATGGGCTTCCATCGTTACTTTCGCGTTATACTGACGCAGATTTTGGTGATAGTTGAAGATCTTCGCAAACAAGAAAGTTATTTGGTGTGCAAGAGTGCTGAACAAAGTGGGTAGTGGAGGAGTGAGAGGAGATTTAGAGGAAAGAAGTAGGTGTTTAAGTACATGCACTGGACTGTATTTTACTGATTCTTCCAGAAGAGAAAATCCTTCAAGCCACATGTAAAACCCAGTGGCTTTGTCTTTTACATGGTGTTGATAAGCAAGCTTCTCGTGGCATGTCGTAAACCGGGCAACTCTCAAACTCGCTTCAACAAAGCCAACAACTTGACGAAACGTCCACTCAGTATCAAGAGGTAATTTCACTGATATATCGATGCATCGCATAAATAATTCTACTTCAATATTTCCATAAAACAAATACCAGTCCCACGACGATGTTGGACCATGATGCATCAATAACTTGTTTGCTACCTGTTTATCATCAGGATTAGCAATCCAATAGTAGTGCTAACCGCGTTAGGGAAAGTGGAGACAGCCTGGAAATTTTACTTTAGCCTGTTAGTAAAGCACAAGGATTCTACAAGAAATTACCACAACAGAAATGTACTTGTTAACTCAATAAAGTAGTGTCTCCATATATTGACCACGGTGAATAACAGTTGATTGGAATGAACCGCAGGCCAAGCAAACTGAAGGATGAAATGACTGGGCTTTTGTGCGGGGACAGATCCAAAACGAATGACGTTGTCTTGTTCTTCGTCAATAATTACGGTTCAAGATTCGCCCACCTTCATGAACTGACCATTCACAAGACCCAACTCAATTTTCACCAGCGGCAGAATAATGCCTCTATTTCAGATCTGAAATGGTTACCAGCGTAATATCTGCCAGTCACTTGGTCTCGAAGCCCGCACAATCCGGCAGCGAAGAATCGATTCCACAGGCCGAGCAGGAGCAGTCGCCCGAGAACGACTCTGACGCCACTCACACCACAATATGCCTCACCATCTTCATATTCCGCGGCGAGCCAGACATGTACTTCAAACGCCATGTCATTCTGTACTTCACCTCACCAGAACTTCCCGACTTCTGCGAGACTGTGCACATCCAGCGCGTCGGCGAGACGGGCCCGTGGATGGTGGACCGGGCACGCGGAGCGATAGACTGGGCTCTCGAGGCCAACTACTGCGCTCACGTAAATGCCGGTGCTGTCGTGGTAAATAGGGGCGAGGAGATGGTGCCGGTCGCTGTGACTGCGGGAGTTCCCGTCCAAAGCCGGCTAAATATGAGCTGGAACTGCCAGAACTTCGTGCTCGAGGGTTTGCAAGCCCTAGTCGACGAGGGGTTCCAGACGCAAGAATGGTATACTGCGGTCGAGGATGAACTTGTGGAACGGTTGATGGACGGTACCGTTGGGTGAATTGTTCCTGGGGATGTGCCGGGTAAGGCATGGAGGATATACTCCGTGGCGTAGGTTCATTTACTGGCGTTTTTTGTTTATCATCACCAGGCACCCGGCTGGTCATAAGGCTATTACCAACAGTGCGCGCAGAATACCTTCCTGCGAACGATTAAAATATAGACATTAATCAAAGTTCTATACAAAATGAAGCATTCATAGTGGGCGACGGCCATCGCCGGGGGGCTCCTTGACCAAGGCGGTGCGGGGAGCCAAGCCTCGCTGAGGCGAGTCTTGTAATACTTGTTTGGTATTTGCGTAATACACCTGTCATTGTCATTCTACCATGGGCCCCTGTCAAGCATAATCTGACATGATATGGTCATACTGGAACAAACGAAGAACAAGGCACTCACGCCGGCTAAGTCTGCCTGCTTACGGGCCCTTGTCTCTACGTACAGCAACCACTGGAGTCAAGTCGAGTGATTCTCCCCAGGGTCATTTTCTACTTATAAAAAAAGGTTCGAGGGACGTTAGGAGGATGCTTCATAGGCTTGCGAAGACACAAAATGCAGTTGTCCAAGAGTATCGTAGGTGCCATTCCCGGATACCCTTGGTTGTATACCCATGTATATGGTGAGACGCACCCAAAAGATCATTTCTCCCTTATCGGTTGCCACACCACAAACTGGAGCGTATTCCAAAGCGTATCCAAAGCGTATTCCTAAGAGCGATTGTCAAAGGTTACCGCGCCGTCCGCCATCCAAACGCGCGACAACCCATTGAAAATAGAATAACAGGTTGATGTATTCGTATATATATTGGTTTGCATATAAGAATGCTACAAGCCCACCTTCCGTATGATAGTCAAATCTGTAGCAAAAACAAGACCCTTTTCTCTCGCCTTTTTGAGATGCATCTGTCCTATCTTTTGTTAGCAATACTTGCTGCGCTGCGCACTTCTGCTGCCGCAGACACTCCTGAATGTAACGCAACATGCCGTGGACATATTGCATCTGACTGGGAGAAGGAACAACACGCATCGACCGACTTTGAGTTCTACAATGTCCCTTCGAACTTCTCTTCCAGAATGGCCCCTGGGAGTTTGCTTCGAGTTGAGAAAGTCACCAACCAATCCATGTACAGTGTTCCATACGGCCTCACTCTTTCACGTATTATGTATACAACCACGAACCTGAACGGGACCGTCATTCCAACTAGTGGCTATGTTCTCTGGCCTTACACTCCTGCAGGTTCGCAGAACAGCACTGAGGGATATAATATGGTGGCCTGGGCTCATGGAACATCTGGCAGTTTCAAAAATTGTGCCCCGAGCAATTATCGAAACTTGCAGTATCATTTCATGGTGCCTTTTCTCCTTGCTCTCCAGGGCAATATTGTTGTCGCCCCGGATTACGCCGGCCTTGGTGTTGACACTCTTCCATCTGGTGAGCATATTGCGCATCCTTGGGCGGCAGGTCCTGCACAGGCCAATGACCTCTCCAATGCAATCATCGCTGCTCGTAAAGCGTTCCCCGAGTACTTGAAGCCTTCTGGCTCCTTTGTTGCCATGGGCCATTCCCAGGGAGCAGAGGCGGCTTGGGGATTTGCTGAGCGGTTGGTCAAGCATCCCATTGATGGATACAAAGGAACTGCTCTCGTTGCGCCCCCTACCAATGTTATAAAACATATCGAGCTCGCACTGGAGAGCCCTACGGAACCATGGGCTCTTGCTCTTCTTTCCGGCCAGCCGAAAATCATCTCTTCTGTTACCGCGACATATCCAGCCTATAACTACTCAGGGCTGAGTCCCGTGGCGTATGAGGGTTGGGTTAACATCCTGAAGCCACTATCTGGGTGTTTCCCTACAGACAGTTATATATTTAGCGACTTGAAACCTGGTGAGCTCGCGCAAGATGGCTGGACGAAGGATGAAACCGTTCAAAAGTACTCGGCTGCAATTGACATCGGACGCAAAAGATTCAAAGGGCCGCTCTTTATTGCCGCCGGAACTGCGGACTTGGCTGTGCCCATCCACATTGTGAATTCCGTGGTGGATGATACATGCGCCATGCTGAAGCAAGAGAATTGGGACGAGTCGCTGGAGATGATTACATATGCGGATATGAGTCACTTTTCGATTATACAAGCGAGCCAGTTGCAGTGGCTGCAATGGGTGAAGGACCGCTTGTCTCCAGCATCCAAGCCTCCCCGTCGTGGCTGCGTTAAGAAGGAGATGAGCGGTTTTCTAATTGACCAGCCGATCAAGCAGGCGTTTCCGAACTTCTTGGTAGGGTGGGCAAGCCCTGATGAGGGTTGGAAGTATACTCTTTAAGCTGAAGCATGCAGTGACCTGGAAATTCTCCCGGGCAGCCACAGAACGTCCGAGCAGCTGGGGGGAAAAGACGTGGTTATCCTGAGCTCTAGTTGTATAATGCCGGGATTCTCAGGTTTTATAGAACATGCAAAGGGAATGCTGGGATGCCTCAGCATTCCTACCTGATGCTGGCTCCTCAATTTTTTCCCGGTGTTTCATAGGTTAATGTGCGTAGTCAACTCATACAAGTCGATGTCATCGTCTCTATTTTTCAATTATTCAAAGACCACAGAAAAAAGAATCATCGTTGTGTGAATCATATTACCCACTTCCATCAACCGTAGGGTCAAGTCTACAAGGAAATTGATTAAAGAGCTTTGTGATATGACTAAGATGTCTAATAATTAGAAGTGGAGGGATGGATGGTTAAACGCGCAGCAAGGATATCAAGCTCCGCATCAGGCGCAGTATAAATTGCATTTTCATCGGTTCAGCATAAAGCAGGCACTGTTTTAGCTGGCGATCACGAAATGCTACATGATTCCGAACCATCGAAGGCTTGCTAGATCAAGGCTTTGTTAATGAGGCAGCTCAGTTACTGCTTGTTCACGTCCTCTTCGTGTAAAAATGAGTGGCGAATAGACCTCATCACTACTATGCACATAGACCATGGGTTAGGTATTAGGGTATTGTTTAAGGCTAGAAAGATAGACTTGGCCGTCCGAGAATTCCACTTGCAACTTGACCATGTGGCTTTCTTCTCATTGATGACCCGAAGCATTACAGGCTGGTTTTGGCAAAAGATGCGAGTGGCGTACATGGGACAACATAACATGCATAACTAGTAGATCTGGGTGGCCACGACCAGACGGACAGTTGCTAGCAAAGTGGACGCGAAAGAAAAATTGATGAGTTGCAGTCCTTTTTTCAAGACGGCATGCTACTTGAATTGGCCGTAGAGCTTCATCAGATCGGTGATACTGGAGCCGTTCCGATATCTTGAAGGACTATGTCATCAACAGCAAAGTCAAGCGTGACGAGGTTCTCGCCCGAGCATCTGATTCTGAATGTCAAGACAAAGTCTTCTGAATCGGCGATGAAGTCAGTGCCGTAGCTGGAATAGGATCCCACAGGAAGCGTTCGGATTGGCCAGGCTCCTTTCTGGTTACCATTCGCCAGGGCTTGTATCTCGCAGGTCGCATCACCAAGGTCAGTAAGACCAAAAACGGCTCCCGAGAAAGATAATCGGTACAGTCTAGAGGTGTCAAGACCATTGATAGTCTGGTTCAAATGGTTACCCCCGGCACCAGATTCATTCTCGAGGTAGAATCGACTGCTTCTGTTAATATTTGGCCCAAAGCGCGTGTGCTTTATCCTGTGTATACATACGCGTAGTGAGACCCAGAGGCAGCTTTAGCGGCGTCGTCCTCAATAGTCACAGTTCTCAGGGCCCAAACCGAGACATCCTCGCCTTCGAAATTCCCATTTTGAATCAGGTTCACCGGTGTTGGTTCAGGGGTGGGTGTAGATGTGGGAGTAGGAGTTGAGGATGGCGTCTCTGAGACGGATGGTGTGCTGCTGACGGTGGTGGGAGTAGTCGTGGAGTCTACGGGAGTTGACAAATCGGTCGAGACGGGGGTCGAAAGCGAAACCGACAGGTCCGATGAAACGGGTGTTGAGATTGGCGTCGAGACATCCGATGACACGGGCGTAGAAGTTGGCGTCGACACAGAACTTATGGATGAGACGGGCAGTGTCGGGGAATGAGTGGCAGACGGAGTCCTCGTAGATCGGGTCTGACAGGGGCGAGCATCGGCTGCTGGTGAAAGCAGGGCCACGCCCAGGACAGCACAGAGAGAGACCCAGCGCATAATTTCAAAACGAGACAAACGAGTGTGGTGAAACGAATGAATGAATACCTTAGTCAATGAATGAACGAGCGAATGGAGAAGAGAAAGGAGGGAAAAAAGACGGGAGCGAGACTAGTAAAATCCAGCCGCTCTAGCACAGATCGATAGTCGACCCAGCGATAACAGCAGAGCACATCATCGTGATCCCCGGAGCCAATATTGCTGATCGGCAGGCCCAGCGCTGCCTCATCTGGTCAAGCTGGTTGAGAGTCACGGCTGAAGCAAAGACTAGACACGATCGCCCCACATTAGTTTAATGAGGGGAAAAAGGGCATTGCCCCTTTTCTGCTCACTAACCTTGAAATAAGCTTGCATTCAGTCCAGGCAAGCTTTTCCAAGCCTAGCCGAATCCCGCCTGCCCCTCTGCATCGTGTCCCTCCAGCGACTGACAATGGCGATGAGGAACAGGGTCGTTCGGCTGCTGTTCTGGCTGGGCGCGGCCTTCTTCTCACTACAGCTGGCCACGTATCTGTATCATGGCAGCTCTGCGCCTTTCTGGGGGCGAACCGAGACGGCAGCCATCATCAGTGGCGTCCAACCGAGCCCAGACCCCGAAAAAGCAGAGATGATCGTGTCGGCTTTCCAGTTCTCGTGGAGCAGATATTCGAGATACGCGTTTCCCCACGATACTCTCCTCCCACTCAATCTAGCATTCGAGGATGACCGGTAAGCATCACCTACGAATACCTAGCCTAGTGATGTGATTTGATTCAATATCGGCTGACACGGAAGCATCGGCATAGAAATGGGTGGGGCGCAACAGCTGTCGACGCGTTGAGCACCGCCATCATCATGGAGCAAGCCGAGATTGTGGACAAGATCCTGAGGCAGATTGCTATTACTGATTTCACCCGAACGGCTGTGGATGACCAGCCCATCTCATTGTTCGAGACCACCATTCGCTACCTTGGAGGCTTGCTTTCCGGTAATTATCTCCACCGAGGCATCGAAACATTCACACAACTTTCGCTAACAAGCACAACAGGCTACGACCTACTCTCTGGCCCCTTCAGCAATCTGGTTCAAGACCCAAAGCTAGTGGGTAAATTGCTAGAACAAGCAGTATCTCTTGCAGATAGCCTGAGCATCGCCTTTGACACACCAAGCGGTGTTCCAGATGACGAAGTCATCTTCAACCCTAAGCGGAGACGGTTTGGCAACCATGATAACTCCATCACCTGCATCGGCACTCTCGTTCTTGAATGGACTCGCTTGAGTGATCTCACTGGCAACCCGACCTACGCAGGTCTAGCCCAAAAAGCCCAGGCTCATCTTCTCAGCCCTAAGCCCGACACGGGTTTCAAACTGCCTGGTCTCGTGGGCACGTACGTCCGCCTCAACAATGGTGAATTTGGAGACTATCAGGCTGGCTGGGGCGGTGGCTCCGACAGCTACTACGAGTACCTCATCAAGATGTACGCTTATGATCCTGTCGCCTTTGCCGCTTACAAGGACAGCTGGGTTCAAGCGGCCGAGTCGTCTATGCGGTTTCTGGCATCCCATCCCACATCCCGTACTGACCTCACCTTTCTCGGCGAGTTTCGTGGGAACTCGACTGTGCCAATGTCCAGCCACTGTAAGTTCTGTTCTCATCAATCTATGATCACAATGGAAACCCTTTAAATGACTGACGTATAACGAAATAGTGGCAAGTGTCTGTGGAGGCTCCTTCATTCTCGGCGGTCTCCTCCTCCAGAACCAGACGTTCGTCGACTTTGGCCTCGAACTCTCCAAATCGTACTACGAGGTGTACCGCCAAAGCCCAACCGGGATCGGCCCAGAGGAGTTCCGGTGGGTCGACGACCACCAGGAACTGACCAAAGAAGCCACCAACCACCCAGCCCCGGAGAAGTGGGCGAACTTCTACGAGGATAGTGGCTATTGGCCCACGAATGCCGAATATATTCTCAGACCAGAGACGATTGAAAGTATTTACTACGCGTATCGCGCGACCGGCAATCGGAAATGGCAACAGATGGCATGGGATGCGTGGGGCGTACTGGACAAGATAACTTGGGTCGAAGGAGGTCATTCAGGGCTGCATAATGTGATGCAGTCACCCGAGGACGGAAAGCGGGTTGATAAGATGGAGAGTTTCTGGCTCGCAGAGACGTTGAAGTATTTCTACCTGATCTTCTCAGAGGATACTGAGTATCAGGTGAAGAGGGATGGGAAGATGAAGTATGTGCTCAGCACCGAGGCGCATCCATTGCGGGTCCGGGGTTAACCAAGGCCTCAAAATGGACCGGGGGGATAATCATTGGAAAGACCCGAATCCAAGGTGGTATCGAAAACCAATCTGAAGCATCGGTGAGCTACCACGTACGGATTTTTCAGACGAGCACAACTCATCCAGCAGGCGCGGTCAAGTGGTGGCGGACAACAAGGTAATCTGCCAACTTCTATGAGGTCACACGATGCTTCGTTCCATGAGAAGGCTCGCAAAATCTGAGTGCAGAGGCTGATTGGGCTCCCTGAGAGGATGAACCACTCGAGTTTCATCAGCCAGCGGTCAATATGAACTTGACCAGACCTCTTGGGGGGATGAAATTGATATCCCAGCATAGGAGGTACTTTCGGGTGGAGCACAAGCAAAACACGCTCAGCCCCTCAGTAGCATATGTATAGATACTTCCGTTGGCTGTGCTATGGAGTGTGGAGGAAGCAGTCACTTCTCAGAATGACTAGAGAATACGACCAAGCACATTGGTAATTTCCTAGCCTGTCTGAGTTCAGGCGAGATTTGGACTAAGATAAGAATCGACACAATTACACTTTTGCTACTCCTCAAGCTGGACATCACCATCATTATACTACTACTGGCTGCTTTTGAGGAGACGAATCAGTCAGACTTTGCGTATAATTGGTAAAATACCGGCCCTCATTTAATTCAGCGCAGTCAGTTGTCAAGTGACTTGTCTCTCCGGTGTGGAGACAAATGTTGCGTTGGGCACCGTCTCAAAATGCGGGTATCCTAGACACAACGACATCCAGCTGTACGAGATTTCAAGCAACGTCAAGCCACCAAATCATCTTGATGTCACATCCCCCGATCTCTTGCATGATGAGTTTCACGAGTATCCAATCAAATATGGGATTTAGACGCACACTGAGACCCAAGACTTGCCCAACCTCCTTTTACTCCCGAGATTCGGTGGTACAAAGCTCGCCGTCTCTGGTCCAACTCATCTCGCAAAATGTCGTCTACCTCCTCTTCCAATTCAAATTCACGATTAATTTCAATTCCATATTATTCTTTTCTACTTCAAACTCTTCATTTTGATTTCCAAGATGCCACCGAAGCAGAAAAGAACCTATCCCAGCTGGTCCATGTTCCCAGAACACCACGTATCAGTATCTGAGGAACTCGCCAAATCCGGGCTCCATTACCAATTTAACGAAGACGACGATGAAGACAGTTGCAGTCAAGATTACGACACAAACATCATGGGCCGATTTCGATGCCGCAGAGGTAACTGCAAGACACAAGGGTGGTCAAGCAAGCGAATCGCCATCACGATCCGAAGATACCAAAGCACAAGCTACAATGTCCGAGTGTATCACCAGCGATGCAAGAGCTGCAACGGCCTGAGCCGACCGGAGCTCGATGTACAATCCTACGTGGACAGAATCACATATCGGCTTAAAAAATGGAACGGAATTCCGGTCGAGACGCCAGTTTACTCTGGACAATCCAAAGCCCCGCACGAAGAGGATTTGTGTGAGGGCTGCAAGAATGGACGTTGTACCCAGTCGGGCGGTCCGGTTGCCACTTTCCCCGATTACTGGTAGCTGATGAGTTTGGAATACTCGGCTGGCAAATTACTTCACGTTATGTAGAGATCTGTGGCTTTGTACCTGAGTAATATACGATGTCTATCAACTGTTTTCTCTGAGCTCTTAGGCTTCTAGCAAGCAAATTGTTAGTGATGTAGTGAACACACCTAGGTTCATACGATATCCCCACGATTAGTTCGAGAACAAGAGCGGTGTAGTTGATTCTCGGAAATTGACCGTAAGTACCACGACAAGTAGTGTCTGGGCAGGAAAGAAAGGGGGGGCGGGGGCGACTTTGTCATGATCTGATGGTATATCCAATCAAGGAACGAGCTCAGATCATCTTGGATGGCCTCCTGCATATATCGGTACACGAGCTGAGACATGCGAGCTGAGGAAACAGCACCAAGTAAGCTAAAGGGGTTATTGAAGGGCATATTTATTTGGGCATCTCGACTAAGGATGAATGAACAGGCTTAGTGTGATCATCAGCGTTTCAGCAAGTAGATCGGCTATGTACAAGGGCTGGAGGGGATGCAGCGCTGCAAGAGTTGTCGTCACTTCTCAACAATTCCAATGTAGGACTACCCAAGGTCCTACGAGAGGATTCAGCGTCCATTATTATTCAAGCCTATTAAAGTGAATACAGTGCTTAGGCTGACAGCTCCCTCCCATCGTGGAATTGCGCTCCTAACAAAGGTTGTGTCTTCCGATTTAGGTGGGCCACTCTTGTGTGAAAGAATTTTCACCGTCAAGCCGTTTAAAGTGGCGCGAGGCTTTGATGCCACACTTTCGACAGAAGTCAATTCCGATTCAGACAACCTGATGGTCTAGCTCGTGTACAATGACTCGTAATGGAAGCGTAAGTCAGGGGGGAGGGACGTGCAGGTTTAGGATATGAGTTTGTAACGCAAACTAACCGCGATGGCCTGGAATATTATGAGTTAGCCTCCTAATCAGCTCAGACATTAAATCAATCATGCTTTTTTAACGCCACAGGCCACCATTTAGCCCTGTGGTCCATTTCCCCAGATACCAAGAGGGTCGTGGCGCGGCTCCACCGGGCACTAAGACAACTTGGCTCGAGGATGCTAACGCCTTTATCTTTTACGATGTTTCGCTAGATCCGGCGGGAGCCGATAGATAGCGACATTATTAAGTAGATCCTGGCTGCCTCGAGACCAATTTAAGCTGAAGCTGACCGGTTTGAACCGGTTCAACCGGGCGAAGCTATCATCAGTGCCGGTCACCTACCCATTTCTTCCACAGGCCTTCTTTGATAGATGATTCAGCTCTCAGCTAGATGTCCATCTGGCTGAAATTTGTGGCCAGATTTGGATGATAAGCTCCTGATTCGGGCAACACTAATATTGAATAGGTCGTTGTTTCTCGTAGAATGATGACAGCAGTTGATAGTGGCAAGTCGCATCTGCTCATCTTGCTATCTGGGACCTACCAATTGACGCCATCTTGATCTTAATTGGGGATTACACAATATCTTCACCCCAATGTGGAGACAAACGACCACATTTCTCTGTGATTAATTAATGTTGACAAATAGTTTCATCATCATCATCCGCTGATAGCCGACCACAGGGTAGGTAGGCTGGCCTTGCCCGGAGAAGACATTCCAATAGCAGAGTTCTCGCAGATAAGGAGTGGCGAAAAAGACACCATGAAAAAAGTCATTCCGAGTTTTATTTTATTTTTTAAAGTTTGTCGATCGCGGTGATCTAATTCTTCGTACTCCTTCGTTACATTGCCAGCGGTTGTGCACATGGCTGCCTCTCGTGGGTAGTAGTGCAGGAAGCCTTCAGGCCAAGAAGGGAGCCAAGACGGCTGGGGTTCGGGGACGGCTTGTTTCGCCCTGCCAAGCTGATCCATCCTGATCCAAAGCTGGTCCCGAAGGATGCCAAGATGGGGACCGAGGCTGGCGTGATACCAGGGCCATCTGGTCAACGGGCGAATCAACGGCTGCCTCGATGACTGATCTGGGGGGGAAAGCCGCCCGGTCTTCTAGAATGTTGCCTGCGCTAGACTAGAAGCTCTCAAGTGCTAGGCTGGAAAGCCTCAAGCGTGAGATAGGCCGGATACACGGCACTGTCGAAAGCGCAGGCTCAACGTAAGAGATACTGCTGGCGGGTCGCTCAACGTCTCAGTGTGGGTTCGACGGGCGTTCTGGACCGCGTGTATTGGGCAAAAGGTCGTTTGCTGGCTCTGCTCATTTGGATCAGAAGGGCCGAATGAGGAAGCTGGTCACCCACGATGATTTGCATTCGCCCACCTGTCGCTCTGCCGCCCATCCGCCTGGATCACGAGGAGCTTCATTCGCGGGGACCGTGGAGCCTTTACCTAATAGCCTTCGTTCTGCTGTGAGGAGATGCAGTCGAGATTCAAAAGCACAGGTAATGGATATGGGGTAATGGATCGAACCCCATACACTCTATCGATGAAGCAATTCTGTTTGTCATACCCGTTGGGCAAACCTGGGGAAAGGTGGCGATGCCTCCTTCTCGAGCTGGAGGGATGCAAATCTCACCTCAAGCAGCATTAGAGGATCGGATATCGCGCCAGATTGAGCCTCATAGCAGGGAGCCGCATCCGGCACCCATGGCCACGATAAACTTTTTCTGCGATCGTTCGAAAGAACCTTCGCTCATGCCGGAGCTACGCGACGCTACTGTACACTGATAAGGAGGCAACGCTCCCTCGCGCCAGACCAGGAGGCAGCCAATCCAGAGATATGGGAAGATAGCGCGGGCGAGCGGCACCGGCTTGAGAGGCGAGGGACAGCGCAACAGCCTATCACCTCGCCCGAGTAGATGGCTTCGGTCATCAAGACGCCTGTCTCAGACTGCTCTAGTGCACCGCCGCCCGGGGGTCCACGCCTCCTTGGGAATAGTCCAGGCTGTCGCTCGCGGGTCCCCGAAGGTATCATGCCATCGATCATTTCGTGTGGGTGAGGCCTCGAACCGCCCCTCACCCCCCCAGCTCTAGTCTTGCCGGGGCGAGGCTGGAGCTGATAGCACTAGGACATTATCTCTAGGCTGTCTGAGACAAGAGAGGAGGAGGAGGATGGTAAGCACGCAGGCCACAGGTAAATCGAGGCAATCTTGGAGCTAGAGGAACCAGGTATATATTCATCTGTGCGTCTCACATCCAGAAATTCCTTCTCTCGATATCCTCACACATCACTTGAGCCTGTTCCTTTCTTTCTTTATACCCCCTACCAAATCCTCCTCCACAACAAGGGGATTTACCTCTTCGCCAAGATGGCTTCCCAAATGCCTGCGAACGGCAGCTCCAGCGACATCGAGAAGGATGCTGCCGTTGTGACCAAGGTCGATGAGACTTCAGGCCACAGCGAGCCGACCACTGGAGGCGTCCTCCAGCGCGACCTCAAGAACAGACACATGCAGATGATTGCCATTGGTACGTTCCAAGACACCTCCTCGTTGATCCAAGGAAGCTCACTGACGTATTCTCCTAGGTGGTGCTATCGGTGCTGGTCTCTTCGTCGGTTCCGGTGGTGCTCTTCACAAGGGTGGTCCCGCCTCCCTCGTCATCGGCTACACCATCATCGGCGCCATGTTGCTCATGGTGACCTACGCCCTCGCTGAAATGGCCGTCCTCTACCCCGTCAACGGTGCCTTCTACACATACTTCGTCCGCTTCGTCGATCCCTCATGGGGTTTCGCCATGGGCTGGCAGTACGCCATCGCCTGGCTCACAGTCCTCCCCTTCGAGCTGATTGCCGCCTCTCTGACGATCGAATTCTGGCGCGACGATATCAACATGGGTGTCTGGGTTGGCGTGTTCATGGCTGCGCTTATCATCGTCCAGTTCTTTGGTGTCCGCGGATACGGTGAAGTCGAGTTCGTCCTCTCCCTCATCAAGATCCTCGCCTGCATTGGCTTCATGATCCTCGGTATCGTCATCAACTGCGGCGGTGCCGGCGACAAGGGCTACATCGGCGGCAAGTACTGGGTCGAGCCTGGTGCTTTCCGCAACGGCTTCACTGGATTCTGCTCCGTCTTCGTCGTTGCCGCCTTCGCCTTCGGTGGTACTGAGATGGTTGGTCTCGCCGCCGCCGAGTCCGCCACTCCCCGCAAGTCCATCCCCCAGGCCAGCAAGCAGGTCTTCTTCCGAATTGCCCTCTTCTACATCGTCAACCTCTTCATCCTCGGCCTCATCCTCCCCTCTGACGACACCCGCCTGCTGGGCTCCAGCGGTGCCAACACCAAGGCCTCGCCCTTCGTGCTTGCCATCCAGGACGCCGGCATCAAGGTCCTCCCCTCCATCTTCAACGCCGTCATCACCATCTCCGTCCTCAGTGTCGCCAACTCCTGCACCTTCGGATCCACCCGCACCATGCAGGCCATGGCCCAGCGCGGTATGGCTCCCAGGTTCCTCGCCTACGTCGACTCCAAGGGCCGTCCCCTCTGGTGCATTCTCATCCAGCTCGCCTTCGGTCTCCTGGCCTTCATTGGTGAGTCTGGCAAGAGCGGTGACGTCTTCGGCTGGCTCCTTGCTCTCACTGGTCTCGCCTACCTGCTGGTCTGGGGAACCGTCTGCCTGGCCCATATCCGCATGCGCGCCGCCTTCAAGGTCCAGGGCATCTCTACCGAGCTCATCCCCTTCAAGAGCCCCTACGGCGTGATTGGAAGCTACATCGGTATCTTCCTCTCCCTCATTGCCCTCATGGCTACCTTCTACAATGCTCTCTACGTAAGTCACTCTCCAGATCTACTAAATCTACAAAAAGGCAAAGCTAACAGGTGTTTTATAGCCTACTCTTGGAGCCACCCCCAACGCCCAGGATTTCTTCCAGGCCTACCTAGCCGCGCCCGTCACCCTCGTCCTGTACCTGGGCTGGAAGATCGGTACCCGCGAGTGGCGCATGTACGTGCCGCTGGACCAGATGGACCTCCAGACGGGTCTGAACCTGCTCGACGAGCCCGAGCCCGTGGAGAAGAAGACCTGGGCCTCTCTGCCGAGGCGCTTCCTTGGTGCTTTCATCTAGAGCGATTTGCATGGAGTTGGGAAGGCTAGATATATACTTATTTCTGGTTAATTATGGGGTTTGATGAATGATATAATACCCGAGTTCACTTCAATGATATCTGATATATAAACGCATTTGAAAGCACGTGAAACTATTTTGCATGCCCAGCATCACCACCGATGCCCCAATTTCTTGCCGAGTTTCTAGAAATCTTATCACCCTGTCACTAGCAGTGGGATTTCCCCTTCATTCATCAAGTGACTAGGGCCCTCGTAATGTCAACTCATCCAATGAGTCATCTCCTTGGTGCCCCTGAGTCTACAGCAAGTAACTTACCTATTCATTGTGTTGAGATGTCGGGTCTGGCATCTTCCATTGTTGTTTAACTTTGTACTCGAACTCTCTTCCGTAAGTAAGTTACCAGGAATTGATTGGCAGGAGGCCTGGATCATACTGATAAAAATCTATTATTGATCAGTACTCTACTATGATCAACTTTGCCACCAGCCATCTATCCACTTAGCATCCTATGTTCAAAAGCCTCTTCAGGTATCTCTAAGTATACTCTGTATAGAATAAATAAGTGGACAAAATACCGCGCTGTAAATATCTTGCCCCATGCCTTGTGGCCAGCACCAGCAATGGCGAGATATCGTGATGTGACAGGTTGATTGCCATGCATCAATACTGTGAATCCATTGCCATCCTGAGCGTCTATGTCTGTGCCAGGTGCATTGAGCAGAATCCTAGTAAATGGCCTCGATGGAAACTTGATCTTCGCTTTTACAGTTTCGTTAGCCACAGATAGGATGACGCCCGCCCTGGGCGTCAATAAGCTACTTCATCCCGGGAAAAGGTTTAAGGTTCTCTAGCTATCGCCCGACCTTCGAGCGCGACTGAAGCTTGTATTGTCAAGGTTCCTACACTCAAAGATTCTATACGCCGTCGGGAGTCTCCCTCGCGTAACTCTTCCATTGGTGAATTCTACCTTATCTATATGAACGCCGCCCTCTCCGCCAGCCAAGAATAAATCATTTTCATCCACACAACCCAAGTTCTATCAATTGATATCTACATCGAACTCATCGCCGACGCAAGTCTTCGCTCGTTCGTCCTAAGCATAAACTGAGATCATCGATATTGGACTTCACCCATCTCGAATTCAGACCTTGACATACTTTTATCTCTACCATTATCATCACTGCCATCACTCCCAACTCAGGAATTTGTCGCCTCACGCGGTAAAAACCTACTTTATTTTGCTGCCTCTGAAACATTCCACAAACCCACGGCTTGTTTGGCGAGGACCAAGGCCCTTGCTTGTGATCGCGACAAGAAACCTCGTGTGGCCTTTTTACGTCCTTCGTTTCTTCTTCCCTCTCTTCGCCTTATCCAAAATGGGTTTCACGTCGAAGGCCATCAACTCCTCTGTCAATTACAGCTTGCCTACTGTGGCTCCGCCTGAGGCTCGCCGCAAATCGGCTAATTCCCGCCGTGGAGCTGGCAAAGACCCTCAGATGTTCGATGGGACATCTCTTGCCATCTCTGAGCTTCATAAGTCAATGTCAAGGTAAGTCTTGACCCCAATTTAATGTTTGCAAAATCAAGAACGCTACTAACAGCTCATATAGCTTGTTCAACAGCGGTTTGTACTCAGACCTGACGGTTATATGCGGGGAGGATAAATACTTGGTCCACCGAGCTGTTGTCTGTCCACGGTCTAAGTTCTTCGAAGCGGCATGTCGCCATAATTTCAAGGTAATCCCCCTCCCAGATATTTCATTTAATTACAAACGTAGAGATAGGGCTATTACTAACCACAGTATAGGAGGCTATCACTGCTGAAATCAACCTTCCTGAGGATGATCCCGTCGCTGTTAAGATCATGATGAATCATTTCTACAACCTCAACTACTCAGACGGCTCTGCAACGACTCCAGGAACTGACTCGGCTCTCTCAGGAAGCAAAAAGTTCTCTCTTCTTGACCACGCCAAGGTCTACTCCCTGGCCGAAAAGTACGGCGTCCCCAGTCTGAAGAAATTGGCTGTGGATAAATTTGAGCGGCAGGCAAGGAAAGACTGCGACGGCGAAGATCTCGTGAACTCAGCGGTAGAAGCGTACACTGGCACTGTTCAAGAAGACCGTGGGTTGAGGGATGAGGTGGTCAGAGCCATGACTGTCCATATGGATGTTCTGACATATGAGCCATTTCGAGAGGCCATTAACGGTCTAGACATCGGAGTTGACGTGGTTTTGTATCTGCAACAACAGGGGAGGATCCTCTCAACTGATTGCCGCACTCGCTGGTAAACTGGAAGTGGCCTTGAGGTTGAGATTATCTCATTATTGAGAGTGGAACTTGAGACTTGAGCTACATGGTAAGAATCTGCTGATTTATCATGTCAATTTCCAATGCTAGAGGACATTGTGTTTTTTGGTTTGAATTTGTTACCGGGCTAGGTATGAGAGATTGTGTTGTAATTTCTCAAGAGAGAGAATGGAACTGTATTCTAGTTAGTCATGATTTAGAAGCGTAACACAAAATCTACTGTTTCAACAATACTTTTCGTTCTGATACTAGATGCCCTGTCTCCTTGCTTTTATTTTATTTTGTAAGCCTTTGATGCATCTGGGTTGCAAGAAATCGAATCAGCCCACCTATGTCCAAGACCATATATAGGCGGCATATTGACTACCTGTTCCTCATTACTTGAATGTCCGAGCACAAGTATATGTGATGTGGTATTTATCGCTAAGAATCTCGCAAGATTGATTCTAAAGTTGACAGACACGATTCGATGTGAGTCGCGAGCGTTGATAGAGATCTCTAACTAGAGATGGAACTTAGCCGGGTTGAACAAAGTCCAAAAAGGCGACACAAGGGTTCGTTGGCGAGGGAAATGAAAGCCGACATATCATCAGTAAAGTCCGCGCCCATTTTAAACCAGGCACAGAGGCTTTAGGCGGGTCGCTCGCTTATGTTCCCAAGTCTTCTGGTAGGTGAGAATATATGGCTTTGTGACCCCTGAGGCCGAGCCGGTTCAACATTAATGATACACTCCTACTTCAGTAAGGTTGATACTAAGTCGGTCGCTTTTGCGGCATCTGAAATCATATAATTATAATGATTCTTGTTTTTGGGGTACCAATACATCACTCTAGGCTTGGAACGAACCGGAAACATCGTGTATTGGTACCACATAACATTCAGCTCGAATACCCCATGATGTCCTACGAACAAGAATTTGTTGCTACCCACCAGGGAGATCTTCTATACTACCTGTAACTCCGAGAATAGCTAGCCTATCTGGGTCTGTATGAGACCCTTGCTGAGGATTGCAGCTATTTGGTACGCATTCCTTCCCTTCGTCACTAGACGAACTCTCACCTTCGGAGTGACCAGAACCATTGAAAATGCATCCCCTGCAGTCATCGCGTATATCCATAAGAGGAAGCCTTAGCGTGGCTAAAACCGTGAAATGGATTCCGCGCCTGGCAAGGGCCTAGAAAGCGATTGGGTTCAGGTTGTGTGCCAAGAAGAGGGGTTGTACAATGCTGGGCAAGCGCTCGGCTTGATATTTGGAAAATCTACGCCTCCAAATGCAATTTGTGAAGCGGAGGCCATACTGCTATGTGCTCATGCACAATTTAAGGCCGTGGTCAATGTTGACGATCCCGTTGTTGGGATGGATAGCTCAGGGTATGAATGATTTCTTACACCAGTTTTGCTTCTTCTAAATCTTGACCGTACGAAGTTTTGTCTGCTGTAGACTAAAAGAGACGGGTTAGTCTACGAGGAAATGACGGACCGAGTAGCGGCAGGGGGTGGGTATATTGCGGACGTAACTATCGACTGACTTCTCGTAGGCGCTTCTGAGCCCGAGGCTACCACCAGCTCCAAATTTTGGAACTTTTATGTTCAGAACCAGGCAGCTTCAGTAGGATGATTCCCCTCCTCGCCTAACAGCCGTCAGGCTCAAGAACGGCATAGCGAAGTGCCAACACACTTCGCATGTGAGACCAAGAATGTGTTAGTCCACATTTGCTTCAACTGTTAGCTGAAAGGATTTGTGGATGTGGCAAACGATTCGTTTAGATAATCTTCTCTGGTCGGAGGAGCTGCAGTCAGCTATGTAAGTGGCTTGATCATAATCAAACCGGCCCCAGACAACCTAGGGGAAACTGCCTAGTCAAAGTTTAGGGCGTACATCGTACTACAAAACCCATCCGTAATGTCAGAGCAAGGTCGCTACCCTTGTGGTCAGACCAGACTAGTTGATGGCCCCACGCTCGTTCTGGTAGTTGGCTTTCATTAATGACGCAAATTGCCACGAGCAGGCCTATGGTTGTGCATCTAGCTAGGCAATGGAGCTTCTAAGTGGGTGAAAGAAGAAGCCATATTCACAAGGTACCTCCTCCCCAATAGCTTTTGAGCCTGAGTGCAATGTTCAAACCTCAAGCTCAGCCAACAGCTTGAGCAGCTCATGGGAATTGGCAGTGTCAAAGTTGTTGAACATGCTGGGGCCCCATTGGAAGCTGCCGAAAGTGCCGCTGCAAGTTTCTCAATCAAGCTAATGCAAATACTGTCATGCATTCACGAGCTGAGGAAGCCAAGACTTTGGTCATATGCCAAGCCGGAGTGAGAGAGCGAGATATTTGCCTCACAAGCGAGATCATCCTTGTGATTTCCAGATTGAGCTGGTGAAAACAGGCCTCGGATCAGATAAATTTCTTATCAGATCATCTGATAACTCTACATCTGCTAGCGGCATCACCAATGATGCACCTGCTTTAGCTGGGGCGAAGACAGGGGACCGAGTCCAATGAAAACTGGGAACCTTGCCGCTCTTTACGTCTTAGTGGGTCAAGCTGAAAACCTCGGCAGCAAAGGTAGAGACAGTGAATATCATCGAAAAGGATTCTAAGAACGTGAATATAAATCCCAGCTTCATCCCTCTCTCTTCATCGTGCTGTTTGTTCATCAACACTCTCTTCAACTCCTAAGCATTCTACAAGTATCACTTCTAAGAAACTTCCCCAGCAACTCAAATCCCACCTCTCCCCATCATGAAGACCTTCGCCATTCTCAGCAGCACTCTAATTCTGGCCACCGCAGTTTCCTCCCAGACACTCTGCGCAGTACGTTCAGTTTCTAGTCCCACGGCCATGAGAAGAGACCAACCCTAACCTTCTTTGTCGTAGATCAACTGCTTTACAACCGTCTACAACCAGCACCCTCCCACTACCTGCACACTGCCTTCCATGTATGACTGCTTCTGTGCCTCCCCAGAGCTTCAAGGTTACTTCATCCAGTGTGCCCGAAGCACCTGTGGTAGCAACGCCGATGCCGCCATCCAGTTTGGCGTTGATCTGTGCAAGGGTAAGGCCCTGTCACGTTATTTCTATAGCGCCTTATTGACTTACAATGACTCTCAGACTACGGATACACTGTCACCGTTCCTCCTGCTGCTGCTGCCACAGGTAACTAGAATGAGAAGGCATATCACACCTAGAAATGGAGTCACGCCTCTTTTATTAGACGACAAGTATATTACCTCGCATTTTCTAGGATAGATACACATCAATGAGAAAAAAATCAAGACAGAATAGAAAAACTCAAATTATATGTGACCAATGTTGAATCGGAAATTATGTATCGTCTTAGGCTGATCCAGGTGGCGATTTCATCTTTCCAACGAATAATCTGCTTTGCCTCCAAGCGGAATTTGATACGCTTGAAGCACTTGAGAGTGGTTGAGCGGAGGGATTGAAGCATAGAGAGAGTGTGGCGAAAGGATTGGTAGCATAGAGAGTTTGCACGGCTTCGGTGTATATTTGCCAATTTACAAGGAAGAGATCGAGAGGCAAATCCCTACACTGGCAATGGGGGGAGAAGGATGTATAGTTCAAAGAACAGCTGCAGTCCAGCTTTGTGAAGGAACATCTAAGACAACAGGACCGTTGGAAGTTGAGATATCGACCACCACGTGCTTGGTCAAACCTCCCGTGCTTAACGGTAAAGGGGTTTGTAATTCTTGTCTAAGATGTTGTTAAGAATAGAAATCGTTGCTTCGTATGAGCTAACACGAATGATAACTGTGGGGGTTAGGTAAAGTATTTTTCCTGTTTGTATTCAAAGATGAAATCCGCTGCCTCCACTTGAAATCTGAGGATGGTACTACTCCATGCACTCCGACTTCGCTCCCTGCCTCCCCTTCTCCCACAATCAGTCCCGGGTTGTTTAAGATTCCGACCTGGTTAGAATTAGTTCTCAACTGTGTCTAGTAAATAGAATTTCGTCTGAAAAGAAAACGGATGCCCTACTAGCACAGCACAGCCCCTTCATGGTAGGCCTCGTGGCCCGCCGAGAGCAAATTGGTAGAAGCACGTTAACATTTAAGTTACTTCTTCCAATCGCCAGCTATTATTTGGAAGCTCTTAAGAAGGTCAAAGTAGTACGAACGGCTATTCATTAACTGACTCAAGGTGATTTTGTCGCATTTGGTGCAAAATTCTTTCCTCTAGCTAGCTGTTTAGGTTCACCTAGCTTTTTTCCCATCGTTAACTTACACATACTTACCTATTATTCAAAGACTGCCGAACTGAAGGTTTTGTGATTGGGCGGCCTGGAACTCTCTTTTCTTGTATCGCCGCCTTGCTATGCCGCTTTTACAATAACGTGTCATAATTCTGCTTGTTGTTTTATCTAATGCTTAACCGAAATTGGCTGGCTCCTGCTGGGACCGTAGATCAAACATCTTCGGAAGTTGTTAGACTTGGGAGAGATCAGCAAGCTCAAGGGGGTGGCAGGACAACTCGAGACAACCAAAGTCCCAATCCTGTGGCTCTGAGTCGACGCTGAGCACCCCAACGTCGCAAAGCGTAGTGTACTACAAGGTTATTTTCTGCTTCTTATAAACAGCTGAAAAAGAGGAATATTCTTGGGCATTCTTGAGCTAATGAAAACTTATCATTTCGAAGGTTCTCCATCTTGCAGTGCCGCAGGGGCGTCGACAAAAATGCGTAATACTATAGTGAATCCCACCAAAGATACTTACGTCCCTCATTTTCAAATAGATTAAAACGGAGTGAGGAGGCTGTGCATCTTACTTTGGCAGTAACGATCTAGGCGGTCAGCTCGCTCATGATACGTGTTTATGCGTAAAGAAGAAGGGCGATGCATATTCCCAGTTTGAACTTTTGTCCCGGTACCAAAGTGTAATCAACTTGATTTTTGAAATGCTTATATATTTCGTTTCCTTCCACTTTCTAATCTTTACCGAAGTCTACTACTCTAGTTCTGAGACTCTTCTATGTCACTCGTTTACGCATCTCATCCCAAAGAGTTTCAAGAATTTCCAATCATTGATCATGCGTCTTCCTACAGTTGCCGTCAATCTGTTAGCCGGTATCAATCTTTACACACCCACCTATCACGACCCAAACCTGGCTCCAATTTGGCGACCTCAGGCCGATGAATATCTTCCAAGCCCGGGCAACTACACTTTCTTTTGGCACACAAATGGGAATTATACTGGAAATATGACCTTGTCACTCTGGGAAGGCGATGACATCAACCACCTATGGCCCGCCGGCGACCTCAGTGAGTATTTCCATTTGAACTTAACACACTTGTAGTTTCAGGTATGAGCACAAGTTATTGACATGATATTTTTAGTTCCGGATGTCCCGATCAGCTCGGGGTATTACCGGTTCGATGTTACTGCTTCTTTAGTCGCCCCGACCCGAACTTTCCGCCTCAAGACTGTCCCGGATTCCAATGCCACTGTCTACAATTACTCCCCCCCTTTCCACATTGGAAATTGTACCGACGATGAATAACAAATGGATGGATGTGCCAAATATGGAGAAAGTGGCTAGAGTTTTAGAAAATTGATGCGATATGTTTGCCCCTTGCAGCTTGCTCGCAAAACAAAAAAAAGCAGTAAGACAAAGGCTTGGAAGATAAAGTTGCATTTATTTAAGTAGCTATAGTTTTTCTCTGCAAAGGATAGAAGGTAGAGATTCTATTTTATCCCCAGATTCAAGAGGCCTCCTAGTATTCTGTGAAAATATATTAGATGCATGCCTGGAAGGTGTAAAAGAAAGAAAGCGTCCAACCAACAATCACCATCAAGTCTTTGGCCCAGAGAGGTTTGATGGGTGTGCAGACAAATCGCGCCGATCTAACGTCCGTAAGCTGAGAAGCATTGCTGATACATCCTTACGTTTGTCGAATCGGATAGCATGGGCAGCTTTGCGTCTCTAGTGTGGCATTGTTTCTTTGATTCCAGAATGTCAGACACATTCTCGGCATCGTAACGTCTCGGGGTTTAGTTCTACGGCATTGTTTCGAACCGAAAACGGATAATGCTTCTTTTGCCAAGCCTGTTCATTCTCCTTTTTCGGCAATTAGCGGTATGCTTATACCTATCTCCGGCTGACTGGGCCCTGTAAAGCCAGACATCGGCGTGGGGACCCCATTCTGCCACCTCCAAAAGGCTAAGATGTGCTGGAATTTGACAAGGGGTATGAGGGCGTGCATGCGAGGGTCGCGTACTCCGCGTACCAACATCCATGTGAGCCGAAAGACTATTATAAAAGCATAGGCTGTATTCCTATAATGCCGTTTGTTCTAGCAACTGAACTCGGCAAGACTTCACCGCTTTGATTCACTATATTGTACCTTTTTCTAACAGACGTTTCTCATACTTAACCATGGCTACCACACCCACGTTCGAGAACAAAGACGATAAGCAGGTTGTGCCTCTCTGGATAAATGGCAAAAATCTTGCTGTTGGATCCGGACCTTTAATTGAGGTTATCAAACCATCCGAGGACAAGACCGTCCACTACGCCAAATCCGCCAGTGTTGATGACGCCAAAGCCGCCATCACAGCGGCCTCCGAAGCCTTCAAGACCTGGAGCACCACTCCTCTTGAACATCGCCGAAAGCTGCTGCTAAAGGTAGCCGACGTCTTGACCCAGCGAGCAAAGGAGATCGGCGACATCCAAATCCAGGAGACATCGGCTCCTCCTCAGTTTGGGCAGAACTTTGCCTACGCCGCAGCCGCAACAGTCGAGGAACTTGCGGCGCAAATTACCACAGCTTTTGAGGCCAATGCTCCTCACACGAATTCCAATTCGCATGTTGTAGGATACAGGACCCCCATTGGTCCTGTGTTATTCATTTCTCCATGGAACTCCCCCTCGTATCTGGCAACTCGTGGGATCGCCACTGCGCTTGCTGCGGGCTGCACGGTCGTCCTCAAAGCCTCGGAGCTCTGCCCGGCGACTTACCACATGATCTGCCAAGTGTTTGCTGATGCCGGAATACCAGAGGGCGTGCTGAACCAGATCGTGGTGCGTCGTGAGGACGCCGCCACGGTCACCGAAGCCATCATTGCGGATCCACGAATCCGCAAGGTCGAGTTTATTGGAAGCGCGGCAGTGGGTAAGATCATCGGGAAGCTATGCGGCAAGTACTTGAAGCCAATTCTGATGGAGTTGGGCGGCAAGTGCCCCGTCATTATTTGCGAGGATGCTGATCTGGCCAAGGCTGCCAAGGCGGCTGCTTTCGGTGCGTTCCTCCACCACGGGCAGATCTGCATGTCCACCGAGCGCATCATTGTCGTCAAGTCTGTTGCAGAGGAGTTTACCAATCTACTCAAGGCGGAGGTTGCGGGCTGGAGTCAGATGTCAGGTTATGCTGCGAGCAAGGAATTCGCTAGCAAGGCACATCTTGCGCTGGAGGAGGCCCGGAAGGAGGGAGCTGAGTTTATTGTTGGCGATAACTCGTTCCGGGATGAGCACAAAACCAGTCTCACTCCCACTATTGTGACAGGTGTTAGCCCCAACTCAAAATTATATGATGAGGAAACCTTTGGCCCATCTTCCTCTCTATACGTTGTCGAAAATGAGGAGGCTGGTCTCGAGTTGGCTAATTCATCTAAATATGGTCTCGTCGGCGGAGTGTGGGCAAAGGATGTGATGCGAGGGATTGCCTTGTGCAAGAGATTAGAATGCGGTATCGTCACAGTCAATCAGGGGACCATGTTGACAGAGATCCCACCTAATGCATCTGCTGGCGCAGCAAAGGGTAGCGGTTGGGGCCTTTCCGGTGGAGCTGAGGGCATCCGGGAGTTTCTGCATCTGAAGGGGATTATAGTCACGGCTTGATTGGACTTTACGGGCTGTGCCTCCCCTTTGTTGGTATTATTGCACACCAGAGGTCTAAATATACTCTACTTTCACAATCTGTTTGTCAATTTTCGGAAGAGAAAGAGAATAAAGTTTAACAACAATGAAGCTGCCAGGGCCCGACAACTCAACGCAATGAATACGAAGTTTGTCAATTTTCTTTGAAATGATATAGCACATCTTCAAATGGGCGGCAGTTGACAATCCGCCTGTTCTGCTTTTCACTAACACTTGCCTTACAAAGAGAAAACACCCTTCGGTATTATTCTAAAAAGTCTTCCGCTGCTGAAGACCGTTGTTGCTTTCGTCACAAGCTGTTGCCATTTGGATGGCAGCGTGTTGCTCGAAGATAGCCTCCCTCCTCCCGATCCAAGGCAAACCAAATGCAGAAACTGGTGCCTATACTAATTCACCGTAAGTAAATGAGGTTTCACATATGTCTATGACAAGCTGATTAGGGGGAAGGAAATGAAATGTATTTATGAGGCATTTGAAGCCGAGGGAATTTAAATCTAGGGAATAAAAAAAAAGACACGCTGGGTATAATAAAGTTTCAATGCTCGCTACATGCTGTCCGAAATTGAGTCAGAGGTTTGCCGAATCCCGAATCCCGAAGCCTAAAAATGAAGAAAATATCCATAACTGTGAGAATTCTATTTTATTGCGACATTGTGACCCTGGGCGCTTCGATTCTCGCAGCCACGGCTGCGAGAGAGGGGTTGATGACTTGGTCGAGGTAATTGTCTAGGTGTGTTGGGCGTGATGAGGAATAGAGCGTGTCGTCGTAAGAATAAACCTCTTAGCCCCTTTATTTTAGGGGGCACATAGAGGAGAGTGTAGTAGAGAAGGAGCAAAAGATAGGTTTCTGGATGGAAGGGAAGGTGAGAGTTGTATGTGTGTTAAGGCAGCAAGTTTGCCTTTGTGGTGTATGGAAGTAGTCGTGGGATCGTTCGACTTTTCATACGCCATTGAGCTCACAAGGGTTGTATTTGGTGGGATGAGGCTTGCTGAAGCTACTGCCTGTGACATCGCTCCCTACGATGGTGCTGGGAGCCCACGTACTTGTTCCATCATCGAGTTCTGATCTGCATGGCGCGGGCATCTCGTGTATGACGCCATGTGTCTGCTGTGGCTTCTCCTCCTCGTCCTGGGCTTCGCCCTTTCGGCGGCGCAGGAACCAGAATAGACCAGCAAGAATAGCGATGAGTGCCAAACCGCCAATGACACCTCCAACGATGGCACCCACATTGGGCCCTGATTTGGAAGCTGCATCGGTGTTATCCGAGGCGTTTGTGGTATTGGTGGATGTAGAGTTGGATTCTGTAAAAAGTTGTTAGCATCATATAAACTAGAACTCGATTGGGGAATCCTTGCGGGTTGCAAACAGAGCCTTGACCTCGTCAGAGCTCCAGTTAACTGTCTTTAATCCGCCCTTGTTATACCAATTCTTTATGACTTCGGGGGAGTCGTAGTCGGGAGCGTCGGCGTCATACTTGTCCTTCCATTGTAGTGTGTTCATGTCAAAGACGTTGATGGCGTTTGGCCAGGGATCTTCCTGGTCGTACATTTTCGCGGACAACCCACCACCCACCGCGATCATTTGGCTCTTCCCAGCGACCGCGCAGGCAGGCCGTCTCCGTCTCTGGAGAGTCGTGGTTTCATGGAACCATTGAAATCCTGGGAGCGAAAGCACCCACACGTCTCCGATATTGCGACCGTCGTCATCGTTTGAACCACCGTACATGAAACTATTAGAAAAGAATCGAATGTTAGCAAATTTCAAACACACTGGGCCCAAAAGAGTCCAACTGGAGTCGAATGCCCGGAAACCCTTACATTTCGTATGTGCCATTCTTTCCTTTCGCGCCAGCAAGGCATGGAAGGTCGCGCGGGACGGGGTTCGTGCCCGACAACTCTTGTGAGTGCCATTGGCGATTCACCGGATCGTAAAAGGAGATGTTGTTCATCGGATTTTGCGTATAGCTTCTGGTGCTGGTGAGACTGGTTGAGCTGCCGCCCAGAACCATGACGAGCGGGCTGGCGCCGAATCCCTCGACACAGAGCGCTTTGCCGTAGTTGAGGGCGCCGTACGGGCTGGCAGGAGGCACATACGTCTCGTTCCGCCACTCCTTGCTCGTCATGTTGTACGTGAGCATGCCTGGGATCGGGTTATTCGGTACTCCGGTGTCGAATTCGGGGTAGTAGTCCGTCAGCGAGTAGGACGAGCCACCAATGTAAAATCCCATTCCTGCGCACGAGGCCGTGGCGCCGTTAGACGCTCGTTTCAGCGTGTCGAATACGTCTTTGTTGGCCGGCTTGGACTCCTCCCATGAGCCACCTCCCTTTCCGTCTGCTGTGAATTTCCATAGCGGTCTGTTCCAGTCAGAGGTGGCGGCTGTGCCCCGCGAGTCGCCGCCCGCCCATCGATATAACGTCCCGGTCGCCTCGTCCGCCCAGAGGCCACTCGAATCGGCGGCAGGGATGGCATTATTGTGATCGATCTCGTTGTAGGTGAGTGTAGAATTAGACCAGCTCCGGTTCAGAGGAATTGACAGAGTTTTGTTCACTGTAGGCAAAAGAATGGGTTAATTGCGATCCGCACATATCCCCTTCTGCTGGAAAGGATGAGGCTCACCTGGCGTTGGATTACTGTTGCATGTCCCCGTGGTACTGTTACATGATGACGCCACACCTCCCTCAATGTAGAGGTAATCGCCAAGAACCGCAACTGCAAAACAAATCTTCCGTTAGAGGCTGGCCGAATAAGCATGGCGACATCCCACATACTCGAGTTGTACAGTCGTCGTGAGCGCACACCGATGACCGCGTCGTCCCGCTCCGCTAAGTCGTTCCAATCGTTATCCATGGTGAATCGTGCTGGACCGGTCGAATTGGTTCCAAGAAAGGCGGTTCACTGTTGTGTGGCAAATCCAAGATGCCGCAGGAACACGCAGACAACGGTGGCTAGGGTGTAACTCCCGTATGGGTTGATTCATGAATCAATTTACATGGGGCCGAACCGATTAGACGCCGAGAGGAAACAGATCGCACTAGAATAATATAAGAAGCTTCTGGGAGAGCTGGAGGGGCGGGAGGCATGAAGCAGCCGACCCGACAGAAGAATATAGTAGTTAACCGCCCAGCCCACACTCAACCCAGATTCCTAGCCTCGTTCGCACAACGGAGAACAGGCCCCCAAACGGAGCCAGCTCACCTCGCCTAACCGCGACTTGTTGAGCTATTTCGGGCGCAAAACTGCGCAGGATTTGCTCACCCCTGTTTAGCCTGCGCTCAGCCCTCGCTTGTCTACCGGCTGGCCTGAGGACTCTTCACATCCACATGGGAAATTTGTACGCGTCAACTGCCGCGAATGGTAATGTGTGTGAGAGGCTAGCAGACTCCTAGTATACAGCGTTATCCCTTTGTTTTGCAATTGGGAACGTTGCGAGAGGAGATCGTACCCATGTAACAAGTCATCAAATACGTCTTGGTCGGCCGCGGCTGTTTCAAGAAAACAGCCGCCAAACTCGGAAAACTGGAGTCAGTAAGCGGTTCCATCGGTACACCGTACAGGGCACGAGTTTGCCGCCAGTACGACTGTACGAGGCATTATACGCAGGGGCCAGCAACGTTGAAGGATCAGAATCGATCCACCCTCATCCGGCAGCTTAGCTACGGCCAATCAGCTTAATCTTGAACCAGGCACATCTCCTCTCCTCTTCGGAGGCTCACGGAGCAGTGCCCTGGAAACTGAGTTCTACCAGGGTATGTCTGGCCCTTCCCTCATGGTAGATCTTTGACTGTACTATCAAAATGCAGCAAGAGCAATGCTCGGTTGCACATAAACGCCTCGAACGTCTGCTTAATCACCCTCAGACTCCAAATATTGATAGTCGTAATCGACCAACGTCCACACAAAATACCGGGCCAAGCCAAGCATCGTGAACATCTCCACTCCTTTTCAGCTTGTATTTGAGTTGTTGTTGCCCGCAATTCACACTAGTTATGCCTCCACCTCGAATAATAAATCCCTCTTCTTGCATTCTGCTCCTATTCCTCACTCCACAAGCACAAAATGGAGCTAAAACGCCGCCGTCGCGAAGCCTAACACAAGCGTCCCTTCTTGGGAGATTGCTAGTGGAAATCGATGCTTGCTCGCAACCCGTCACCTGTTTTGGTAAGAGATTGCTGATTGAAGCAATCTCGCAACCTCCAAGCCACTTGGAGCGACTTGCCTCGACTGCTTCTTGAGAGAGATTCTCTGGCAAGCAAGCGGACCTCAATAATACCAGACAGCCAGTCAGCTCTGTGCCCAGAAAACCAGCTGCAAGTACGCGTCGTCCCTGTTGCCGCGGGAGCAAGATGCGCTCTTGACCAAAACTGATTTGAGCGCACAAACATGTCCGATTGCCGTTGAAGACAGAGTCAATCCAGCATAGGCCAGCCATTACTCAACAGCAACCTGAAGAAACTGCATCAGATTACTCTAATTCCAAATGCTAGATTCGATCAAGGAGTCATTCTGTAATAGCGCTTTGCAACCGCACCATCACGGAATTTATCTCCTCCGGTTCGATTCAGTATCACCAATACATTAGAAGCCCATAGCATGCTTGAAGGTGACAGATCCTGAGACTCTCATCGGTTAAACTAATGAAACGTCAATTCACCAACACATAGTATCTATCATGGTATGAGACGATGCTACAACATAGGACCAATAAGAGATATGGCAATCTGACGGCTAATAACACTAGCCTCCTCAAGCGCGTGTTGCTGGGCACGCAGCAGCCCTTGTACACTATCCTACTGTGTGTGTGGCAGCTAGGTGAAAGATGGTGGCTTAAATAGTCATCTGACGAACGGCTCGTCCCGACGGCAAGTGAATTATCGGTATGAAGGTTTACAGAGTCTTCCTTGTATATAGCTATAGCCTCAGGCTAGCAGAGCTTAGTTTTGCCTTTATACTGGTAAGTCACTTCTCGTCGGGACGAGCAACTCATTAGATGACTATTAAAGCTACCTTCTTTGACCTGGCTGCCACACACATAGCTCCATTCATACACTCATCTTACACTGATTCGGCATTCCAACACAATAAGAATCAGTAGCCCTACTCAGAGCACTTGGACTTTATTTTGGAATGGCTAGGATATTCTTAGTCGCGTGCCTGAGGATGAAATGAATGTTAATGCTCTCCTGGCATTAAAGGTCGGTGGATTAGAGTCGGTGGAGGTTCCTCCTAAGGCTGGGGGTTATTACAGTAGTATACCCTTAGCTAGAAGAAGAAGTAGGTCAGTCTGTGGCAACACTAATTTATGAATAGGAACTGAGATGGAAGGGATTAGGGCTCAATCGAAGATGACCTTAATAGTTATACGTTTTTACTCCTAAAACACGGCGAAAAGCCTTTCATATTCATTCTATTGAGATGTCAGGTCTGGTATCTTCCACTGCTGTTTATAAACTCTATACTCGGGCTCTCATCCGTCCATCTTTACTCCTTCAGACATTGGCAAGTTTGTTTCTCCCGACTCAGATGTTTCCTAGCTAAAATAATAATTAGGTTTTCCGCTCCATTAGTCATATAAACGCGTTCAAAATGATTACGCTCCTTCAAGTATAAGTAGAAGAATAATATGCAATAACTTACTAAATTGAATATTTTAATGATAAACTTTATAGTTGTTAGATCTTAGTACTAGTTTCATATTATTACGTCTTACCTCTTAAATGAGGAACAAAATATAACCTGATTTGCAAATACTTGACAATGAATGCGTTAGTTAATCGTGCCATGGTGTAATAATGTTGAATTAAATGTCAAAGATATTTCTGAATAAACGCGATACAACAATTATTCTACGGTCTATATACGTATCATGTTTTACTGGTTCCGCGGGGCTGTATGTTCTAAAGAGACTCGTATACTCTTAAGCCCGGCGAACCGTAGCAGGCAAGGCGGATTGATAACTGGCTGGCCCTAGTGTATTTTCTACCCCGCAGCTACCTGTCCGCTAATAAAAGTCCTGGCCCGGTCATTCACTTTCATTCGAAGAGTCTCTTCTCCCTTAACTCCACCCCTTTCCCCATCTCACCTGTTGGCACTACTTACGAAGAATGTGCGATAATTCGTCAGTATCCTCCTTAGCCGAGTATCATGCGTCTCCAAAGAGTCGCAAACGAGCTCGTCGCGCCGAGCAGAGCTGCCTCGAGCTGCCCAGCCGGGAAATTTCCTGTAAGAGATGCCGCGGTAGAAAGGTCAAGGTATGATGCACCATAGTAACTGGAACATGCACATGGTGTGCATCATTCTGACGCCCGTGGAAGTGTGACGGAAAGTACCCTTCATGTTCCGGTTGTGTGAGGGCCGATGTGCCATGCATTGTAGCAGACTGGTCGACATCTCGCGAATATTCCCGGAGGTAGGATCACACGGACTTCCAAGCGCCATCTAATTGTGGTCCGACTGACTCTATTTCTTATGTATAGCGAAGTTCACGATCTGGAGGAAAGACTGAAGCAGCTGGAAGACCAGATCTTGCATGCCAATTCCGCCAATCCTGGCACCGCGGATGGAATACTGAGGTAACTACAAATGTCGCAAGGGGGTTTCGAGGCTTTAATTTACTCTCTAATATCGTGTAGGACCATAGGAAGCCGATCCCGCCCCCAATCTATATTCACTCGTACTCTGAACCCGCATTTTCAACCATCGTCAATTCCCTATCACCACCCTCATCCCCTTCCCCCCATGAGTCTCGCGTCTCAGGCCATCGGAGAGTAGTGAGTCCAATCGAAAAACTAAGCTTTCTCTTATTATCACTCGTTACAGTGGAATCACAGTAAGATGGTCAGGCGCTGATCAAGCTCTAGCTTTCATCAATTCCACATTGCTCATCCCTTCCTGGACCAGGAGGAAGTCTTGTCGACACTGACTTGTCTACTGTCGTCTCCAGAGAGTCCTCCGAGAGCGGAAAGACACAAAGTATTCAAATTAAACATGGCTTTAGCCATCGGAAGTATTGGTCTCTTCCGTGATGGCAGAAGTAGCCTTCATCCATTTGGCTTCTTCACCGCGGCCCTCGAGGCATGCCCTCCACTTGATTCCTCATTCGACTCTGTGGACGACTTAGAATGTTTTCTGTTGATAGCTCGATTTGGGGTATATTATAACATTGGTAGGTAGATGCCTTCTCAACCTCATGACGATTGCTGATATAATATCTCAAGGTTGCTCCGTTTGGGAGCTTGGGAGACTTTGCATCAGGATCGCAATTGAACTAGGCCTGCATCAGACTCCTACCGGAAACAAAAGAACTGGAGGCCTGGAGCCTAATCGTTGTCGTATATTGTTTTGGGAGACTTATCTTTTGGACACCTTCTCCTCTTCAACTCTTGGGCGGCCCTTTGCAATCGACGACTCTTCGATCACTGCTGAGCTCCCGAGCGATTCCTCTTCATCAACTCAACCGGCATCTATCCCGACAGTTTTTAACTCATTAGTTACTATGGGCAAGATAACGTCCAGGATACACTGCTACATGCAAAGCAAGAGCCACCCCTCAACTCGTCAATCTCCTCCCCAAGCTAGTATTCGGAAAGGTATATCTAGCGACCTATTCCTCCACGCCCGCAGTTTCGCACTCCAGCTACGGGAGTGGCGAGCCGATATACCTGTGATCACACAGCCTTCCTGTGTCTTTGAGACCCCGGAATACTTTGACTTGTGTTATCAGGAAGCCCGTCTTTCCCTACTTAGAGCGATACTAAATCGCCTATTGCCTGGGAGCGAACCTCCTACCAGCCTTTCAGATGCCTGTCTCCAATCGGCCTATTCCATCATAATGTCGTTTGAGAGACTGCGCAAAGATAATCTCATTACCTGTACGAGACAATACGCTCATACAATCTTTTTAGCGAGTCTGGTTACACTTCTGGTCATCAAGAAAAGGTCTAGAATGTCCAACGAAGCCCCAAATCCGCCTTCATCCACAATAGATGTGGAAAGATGGTTTGCGGACTTGGAGGATGATGACGGGCACCGACTCACCACCGATGACGCTATACGGTCTCTTCACATCTCGGGCGAGGCACTGTCGTGGTTTGCCAGCCAAATGCCTGATGTGACAACGTATGCTAGACTATCGGATGCATTGAGACGCGAGATTGGCAACGTGACTGCTGTAGTCGGCGTGTCAGCCGGGGCAATCCGACAAGAGGCCAACGAACGTCAGGGGAACCTGAATGCGACACAGTTGGCATCGCGACTGCCTTCAATGAATGGGAGCCCTCAAACTGAACCCATATTGGGTGTAAATGGGCCCGGTATGATACAGCCGGCACCAGTCGAGGGCTGCATCGACACTGAGTTATCCGTGGGGGGCATTGCCCTAGACCCGTTTATTGTTGACGTAGGCGCAGTTGATAACTTGGGCGGGCAGATATTCCAAGAAGGAGGCTGGCCATTTTCCTCAGTTGCTGGGATGGAAGACTTCGGCTCGGGGATATCGGAATACCTGTGGGATATGATTCCCATGTGGGAAGAATCTCCCCCTGCACCCTTGGGGGGTCACATTTGAATTTTGAGTTGTACTGCACTTATTTGTTCAATATCTACAAATTTTTTATCCAACTAGGAACTTGTAAACTTTATCCGTGGCTGCATTGATGGTAGCGATCTGCGTTTCATCTGTGGCAGCAGCAATGTGTGGTGTTCCCACAAACTGGGGGTGTGACCAGAGCCTTTCATACGTCTTCTTAGTTGGAGGCTCCTCAACATGACAATCAAACCCGGCTCCCCATATCAGACCTTCCTCTAAGCCTCTGGCCAGATCATATTCATCAACGATTCCACCCCTAGCTGTATTTAGCAGAATAGCTGATCGCTTCATTTTCTGTAGCTGCGGGTACGAGATCAACCCCTTTGTTGAAGGTGCCAGTGGAACATGAATTGTGACCACGTCCGATCGCTCTAGCAGCTGATCCAGAACATCAACTCGCGTATGTGGGATCTGTTCCCAAGGCCCAGAGCCCCCAGGATGATACGGGTCATAAGTAACGATCGGACATCCAAGGCCACCATAAAACATGTGGGCAACGGCCCGGCCGATATTTCCCATGCCGATAACGCCAATGGTCTTGCCCGAAAGCAGCAAGCCGTTGACAGTCTCCTTTCTGATCACCTCGCCTTCCACTCTCTGCCTCAAGCACAGCTGTGGGACTTGCCGAGCAACGGAAAACCCAAGACACATGGTCATCTCGGCCACAGCTCCGGCATTGACGCCAGGAGTGTTAAAGACCTCGACGCCGTGCTTTTTACAAGCATCGACGTCGACTTTGTCAAGTCCCACACCTTGCTTCCCAATAACCTTTAGCTGTGGAGCGGCTATGAGGTCTTTCTCCGTGATATAGTAATCCTTGATTAGGATGGCAGTCGCATCCGAATGCCAGTGGGCACCCTTGGGGTCCTCGAACAGGATGCAATCAAAGAGAGATTGCGCGTATTTCACCGCATCTGGGTGAAAATCACTTAGTATGTAAAGCTTTGGTTTGGTAGAACCAGAATTGGATACCTCTACCTCGGTGTTGGAGAGGTAAGGTGCCATTGGAAGGTACATGCGATGATAACTGAGAATATTTGAATAAGAGCAACGCTATAGTCACACAATGATCAACTCGAACTTCATGATGTGGTTTCCATGTGGGATGTTTTATAGAACGGACAGGGGAGTAGCCCCCACCGACCAGCAGCCTAAATGTTGCGTTTATTACCGAGGGGGATATTAACATTAGTACTGCTGATTTCGCTTGTCATTATGCTTACCCGATGCTCAACCCAGGGAGGTCGAACATCACTCCTGAGGGATGTAGCCAAACAGTCTGGTGGAGCCAGCATCTTTCGGACAGGCCGCGAGAATAGCCTCGCGAACAGTCCGACGCACTAAAAATTGGACGGATGATCCGCGAGAATGCAGTGGGGTCCCGGAGCCAGACCAGAAACAGTGGGAAGATAGCATCAACCTGGGTCATGATGTATCTACCTCGTCATTCGACCTTCTGTCCAGATATAAAGTCAGGATGAAATAATTAACATGCTTACCCCTGTGAGTTCGTATTAAAAAGTTATAGATCTTCATCATGGCTACTCAAATCATCAACAACAGTTTACAAACCGCGGTAGCTCGGGGTGGTGTGTGTAAGGTTCGTACAGCGAAACTGAGTTAGTGACCAGTAGTACCACAACAACATAATACTGATTTCACAATGAAATAGGTATTTGGCATACGGCTAGTAACCAATCCAGCCATAGTCCAGCTGGCACAAAATGGCGGCTTTGACGCCCTATTCATTGAAATGGAGCACTCTACCCTATCGATCAACGAGGTCAATCAGCTCTGTGCAGCCGCATTACAGATTGGAATTACACCATTTGTTCGAGTGCCATATCAGTGTGGCAATGGGTTTGTTCAGCGCATTCTTGATGGAGGTGCAATGGGCGTTGTTTTCCCCCACATCCACAACAAAGGTAAGCAATAGCAGCACGAACAAGGAGAAACCATAATCAACTAACAATGTTATTCAGGTGACGCTGAAGCGGCTGTCCAAATATGCAAATACCCGCCACAGGGATGCCGCTCCATGACGGGTCAACTACCTCTCTTCTCTCTTAAGCCCACCCCTACGTCCAGGGTGATCAGCGAAACGAATGCCCAAGGATCGTCAGTGATATTGATGATCGAGACTAAAGAGAGCGTTGAGAAAATAGACGAAATTGCCGCTGTGCCTAGTGTTGAGGTTCTGCTGATTGGCTCTAATGACCTGTCCATCGAGCTGGGATGTCCGGGCCAGTTCCAGGATGTGGCATTCCGCTCAGCACTGGCGGCTGTGAGCGCGGCCTGCCAGAAGCACGGAAAGATTTTCGGACTTGCGGGCATATACGACGCACCTGAGCTTCAGAGATGGGCGATCAACACATTGTCAGCCGGCTTTATTCTCTGTCAACAAGATTCAGGAATCTTGGCTGGAGGAGGCAAAAAATGTGCCGAAGCTGTTAGCGCCTTGTGTCAACGATAGTAGTGGCTTCATGTTTTGGATTGTTTACACAATGCACAATTGATAAGGCTAGATTTGTTTTTTTTTACTGTCCTCCGACTACGTGACAATACCAGATGACAAGTCCAAGATGCCTAAGATGCGTAGGATTGATGTCTGTGACAGCTCTCTTCAGGTTCTCTGCATCTGCTGTCAAACTCGCGTGACCAGAAAATACGACCGAACGGATCGTGTCAAGGGTCTGCTTGTACTCGTGCATTCGCGGGAATTGCCGCGCCACAATTTCAAGTTTCGATGACGCCATGTTCAGAATCTCACTCGCCTTGAGACTTCTCTTCATCGGATTTTCGCCAACTAGGCTCCATCCCGATGGGGTTCCTGTCAAAGGATCAAGAATTTCAGCTTCATTACTGATTAACCTACCACGGCAATGGCCTAAAGCTTCGCGTTGCCTGACGAGCTCATGATATATCGTGGCCAAACCCATCGAAAACGCGCTATAGCCTGTAAGGTGAGATAGGTAATGACGCCCAGTCATACGGTTTCTATCAAGACTTAAAGCCACAGCTGAGCAAATATCAAACAACTTCATATCTAGAATCATTTCTTCTTCGGGATCCCTCGTGCTGTTCGCAGAGACAGTTGTTCTCAGCCTTTCTCTTTCATGCTTGACAGTGGTAACTCCATCTTCAGCCTCCAAAATCTTGTACCCGCGAAGTATTTCATGGATGCCTGTGCGTAGTATCAGAGTATGATACAAGGATGTCTGGTAAAGATATGGCTCGCGCGTTAGGGCCCCGATATTTGGGGGTGCTGTCATCCGCCATTGGAGGATCCGACTCAAGGCGCCGTCAAACCTTTCAAGAGGACTACTAGTGATGATGGAAGACAGTAGCCTAGCATATCTAAACAAGTGAATATGGTAGACATCTTTTGGTTCTAGGCAGGAACTAGCGAATGAGCCTTCTCCTGGTAGAGCAACGGTCACACATTCGTTCTGTATTGCAAAGGGGCGGCCTAGAGCAGCACAGATCAGACGGTCAAGCAAAAAACAAGACCAGAATGCCCAACGGCGCTGCTCTCGCTCCTCCAGAGAAATCGCTGAGTTTGAGGGAGATGTTTCTGTATGATACCCGAGACTTATGCATTTATTCATGGCAAAGCCGATCAGATGCCACGAAGAGCCAGCTGCTGAGCAGTGTATGGAGAAAACCACAAGGAGCTGGAGGCACTGGATGATGTCTACGCCGTCTTCCTGGCGAAAAACGCGGTCTAACACCTTGAGACACTTCCCTAGCAGTTGTATCGACACGAAAGATCCCTGTGAGATGGGATACTTGTCGCTGACTAGGGGGACAATGGCCATGACCATATACGCCATGAATATGAGTGCGGGATCCTTTTGGAGAATCGTACTGTACGCTGACTCGTCCTCAGATGTGATGGCATCAAGTCCAGACTTGACTTTAGCCAGCGGTAGCCGGGGGAAGCGGAAGTCGACGATATCGAGATATTGCTCCAGGAACTGGTTCGCCTCGGCTGGTTGGAGGTGTAAACGATGCATCTGGCCCGATGGATGCCGGATATACTTGGATATGCCATCCCAGAGCGAGTCCACCCGTGAGGTAGCCTCGGGGTTCCCGCCATATGTCTCAGTGACGCTGGCAATGACGCGAGGCATGGAAAGCTGCTTCAGGAACTCGCCCGCCCGGTCGATTGGCTCGGCCATGGCACTCAGGGAGAGGGACTCCATATTGACATCTGCACTGTCTATTGGCCATCCCGGATGAGGGCAATGATGCGCATCTCGCCCGTTGTCCGATGTCTCACATATTGTTGTACGGGATGCACTCAACTGTTGCTCCAAGGAGGCGATTCGTTCAAGGAGTGTCGTGACGTAGCCCTTGCGAGCAATCTCGGTCTTATTCAGCTGGACTATCCCCTTTTCCCTCTCAGATGTGGCACATGGACAGCCTGCTCTTCGGCATGGCGAACAGACGGGCAAGACGCGATCGCACCGCTGCTTTCGTCGCGAACACCGTTCACAAGCGAATACACGATAAGACACGTCTACCCTTGGGATGGGACTTCCTTCTGCGGACCCGGACACCGGCATGATCGGCCTCATCGCTGACTCGGAGTCTCGGATTTGTAACAGAGAATGTTGCACTCGGGGACTGTGCGAAAGGACGGGTTGCTTGCCTATCACTACTTACTCCCACGGCAACGGACATCTAGCGAGGTCAGCTCGCACATCGTCCGATGCGGGGGGTGTTTCCCCGCAAATCATTCCTGGCATAGGGGGAGCGAAAGCTCTGTTAGTAATGACTTTCGAGTCAGTATCCCCACAAGTAACGACTTAAGTTGCGGAGTTGGCCACTCCCTGACCACCAAGCGTCGAGTACTCCATCATCTCGCCAAATGTCCGGGCCAATGAGATATGGCCGGGTGGCTACCTTCCTGGAGACTGTTCACTAATGGTACATGCTTCTCCAAACTATCCCATGCGTTTATGAACCACGACCCCAGATTCCACCCCCGCCCGGAAACCCCATGGGTGAATATAAATGCTCTTACCGTCTCTTCATCTTAATGAAATATTTGAGGACAAGAGGCCACTTCCTACTACAAGTTGAATTCTTCATCAGGCTCCTTTCTACCCTCATTGGAAAAGAATCTGACTTAATCGTTGACCACACTTTGTCCCCATTTCCCACGCAACCATGGCTGTCGACTCCGAAGCAGAAAAGGGCTATCCGGCAACACACAATGAGATCCAATCTGCAACTCCCTCTATACTCGGTAAAGTAAGTGGCATAATGGCTCTTGCATTTCCAAGTGTTCCACTAACCATATGAGGGGGAAAAAGCCCGATGCCCATGACGAGAATCCCGTAGCCGATGGGTTTGCCAACCAGGAAGACTCCGCGGCCAATAAAGCTCTTCTCTGGAAGCAGGACATACGTATAATACCAATTTGTTCCGCAATGTATCTCCTCGCCTACCTCGATCGATCGAACATCGGCAACGCAAAGGTTATGAACTCGGAAGAAGGAAAAGACCTGATGACCACCACAGGGATGGACAACTACCAATATTCCATTGCTTTGATGGTGTTCCTCATCGCTTATACCATCTTCGAAGCGCCTTCTAACTTCTTTCTCAAGAAGATGGGGCCCTCTAAATGGTTTGCTTTCCTTCTCTGTAGCTGGGGTGCAATCTCCATGTGCTTGGGCGCTGTCAGGGACTTCGCTGGTCTCACAACCACCCGATTTATCTTGGGCATCTTCGAGGCTGGCCTAGCTCCTGGCCTGGCCTACTATATTTCGTTCTGGTACCGAGCCAACGAGCGGTCTCTTCGCTTAGCCTTCATATACTCCACCGCAACTCTGGCTGGGGCTTTCGGCGGGCTAGTTGCATATGGCATCGCGAGGATGGAAGGCGTATCTGGGATTGAAGCCTGGCGGTGGCGTAAGTAACATCTTCACCCCCTTGCCGATCTCAGCTAGGATCTTTCTTGGCTAACCGTAAATGATGTACAGTTTTCATTCTTGAAGGTGCCCCGTCCGTCCTTTTTGGAATCTTCATTTTCTTTTTCCTTCCCGACTACCCTGAAAATGCCCGGTTCCTCAATACCGAAGAGCGCGAGCTGGCTGCCCTTCGCATGGAATTCAATGGTTCCAAAGGCAGTGCCGGGAATATGAAATGGGAGGATGCCAAAGCGGTACTGCTCGACTGGAGGCTATACCTGCACTACATTGTCTACTTCTCAAAGTCTTGTCCATTCTCTTCCTTGTCTCTGTTTGCACCATCCATCACAAAGGGGCTTGGCTACGACTCGCTCGAGGCCCAGCTCATGACCGTTCCACCATGTGAGCTCCCCCCTTTCCACTTTTCCGCCCCGGTGATCACAACGGTACTAACTGACCAATACAGATGCTGCCGCTTTCGTAGTCACCATTGCGCTTTCTTTCTACTGTGACAAGTATAACAAGCGCGCCCTCACAACCGCCGGTCTCATGCTCATGGGTGCCGCCGGCTTCATCGCCTCAGCCGCTCTCCCACCGACCGAATATCGCGGCCGCTACGCCAGCCTAATAATCGCCTGCTGCGGCACCTTTGCAACGATTCCCATCCTCCTGGGCTGGCTGTCAGCCAACCTGCGCTCCACATCTGCTCAGGGCCTGGCGCTGGCGCTCAACATCTCCTTCGGTGCCCCAGGCCAGATTGCCGGTGTCTGGATCTACAAAAGCTCAGAGGCGAAAATAGGATATCCAACGGGGCACTGGACGAACGGCGCATTGCTGCTTCTTGGTGCTATTCTCACAGGTGTGCTGGTCGTGTTGTATACATACCGTAACCGGCTAATCGATCGCGGTTTGGTTTCTGGACCAAAGTGGGCGCTGTAAAGTAGATATTATTTGAACAGGCTATTCATTCTTCATTTCGATACTTCTATCAGATCTAGTATCACGAGTGTCGTCAAGTTCTACCAAAAAAAAGGGGGGTAGCCAAAGATGTCCATACTTAACCACATAATATTGTCTTCGAGTGAACAGAAAACTTATTGAAATGTGACGAATTTTATTATGGATGGTGTTGATATCAAGCACACTATGCGAAAAGTTAAGGTCGCCGGGAAGAGCAGATCGTGATTATTTGTTTCTTATAATCGACAACGGCTATGGCTGAGCTTCTCCATGCTCTCAAGTGTCTTCGGGCCATCGTTTCTAAGTATCCTAAGAGCTTCTCTCCCTGCGTTCGTTTGAAGTTCTGGCTTTGGCCAACGAAGGCCACACCTAGGTTATAAACCCTCAATTGCTTCAAGATGTTCCCCTCCTTGTGTTTATGTTCTGTTCTCTACCGGCGCTTCTGCTCCATCATGTTTCTTGGCTCACAACATCACACGATTGAGTGTGTGCAGCGTTCTTTCATCGTCGCCTCTAATTTCGTTCTTTGATGATTCAAAAGCTCGTTAAGAACTCTTTGTTGTTTCCATACCGAGATAGCTTAGAAAGCGCTTCCGCCAACCCAGCCATCGTATCGAGCGTGTCGTCATGATCCCCGCCAAAGACTGTCTCCTGAGGGTCCATAACCTCCTGAAAACCTTCCAAGGCCTGTGGTAATCTCCCAGTCCCATCAATGACTTTGCTAGCTGTCACCGGTCATAGCCAGTACGGGAGGGATAATCGCAAGGGCCTAACAGCGCCCTTTTGTTCATTTTCGGCCAAGTATCCATTCCGGGCTTTGGAGAGTTCTACGCCCATCATTGAGAGAAGATTACCTGGATGGCCCGCTGGCGGATGTAGCTGGATTGTTCCCGGGGCTCAACCGTGGTAAGGAGCAGAACTTTACTATTTCCCGGTATATTTTTGCTTAAATGCACAGTCCAAGGTGTAAAGTAAGCTCATTCTTATTGCGTCATCCCTTTCGGACCAGCCGAGGCTTACAAGATGACGATTTCCCCCCCGTAATTTCAAGTGGTCTCATGAATTGGAAAGCAACGCCTCACACCAAGTGTTAGAGCATTGTCATTCCCGATTAAAACTTCCAATGCCATGATGTGTATGCTGAGACAATCCACATTCACGAACTACGATATCTTGTCAGGATTTCCAAGATATGCGCAACCTTCAGACAGACATGTCTCGTCAAACAGGAATATTCCAGGTCATCCCTGACCAGTCTGCCAGCAGAACGTTGAAGACATCTATCATCTCTTATTCTAGGCCTTTCACTGTCTATAGGGCAACAAACAAGTATCTGGAAGCAACGTTCCTCTGCAGCAGTCGCGGGTAGCCAGCTGACCCATTAACCGCGCGGCCTGCAGAGTGGCAATGGAAGAGGAAGGCCAAAGGGCTGTTAAATTAACCGGAAATGAAGTATGGAGTGCCGTGTCTGCCGTGCGGGGCGTAAAGCGATGCGAGCCTCACTACTTTCTAAATCTGGGCTCCGTGCTAGTCAATTAAAGTGCCAGTTCCGTGGCAAGGTTGCTTTTTTAGGAGGCTGATGAAACGTCACCTCCCCTTACCAGTAAGTAAGCTTATGTGCACCCCGGCGAAACCCGCCAGCATTTGACGGCGGCACGGCAGATTCATGCCTAGCTCGGCAGATATAAGTCAGTGAGTGTGTCGTCTTCGTCCCAACTTTATTCTCCTTGAAGTTAATCGTCGTCGATCTCTTTACTTACTCAACCTAATCGAAGCCTCGAAGTTTGACATCATGGTCGGAGTTCTGAAAGCACTTGGCTCCCTGGCTGCCCTGGGCCTTGCCCAACTTGCTAATGGTGATTGATACCCTGATTTTCTCGGCCTCCGGGCAATATGCTACATGTGTACTGACCAAAGATAGCCCAAGGAGGTGTCTTTCACATCATGCCTCTTGGTGCTTCCATCACCTTCGGTGTAGGCTCCAGCACCGGAAACGGCTACCGTGGTCCCCTTCTCAACACCCTCGCGTCGAACGGGTGGTCCATTGACATGGTCGGCAGCCAGCGTGGCGGCAATATGGTTGACCCCGATAACGAGGGCTTCCCCGGCCTTCGCATCGAGCAAGTTCACCACGACAAGGCTGTGGTTGATGTGCCCAAGTACCGCCCCCATCTCTACCTCATCAACCTTGGTACAAACGATGCCTCGCAAAACTACGACATCGGAAACGCCGGTGCTCGTATGAACGACCTTTTCAATTACCTCTGGGCCATTACTCCCGACTCGACTATAATTCTTTCCACCTTGGTGATCAACCGCAATGCAGACGTCGATGGCCGTGTCCGGCAAGTCAACACCCAATTTACCAACCTGGCCAATACTCTGAGGAGCCAGGGGAGAAAGATTGTCCTTGTAGACATGCATGGCTCCAACGGTCCCCAGTCGAACGAGATGTCTGATGACACACATCCCAATGATGCTGGGTTCCAGAAGATGGCGAACATCTTCTACCAGGGCATTCTCGAGGGATCGCGTGCTGGGTTTTTCTAAGAGATCTACCTTACTTGAATGTAGTCTGATTTAAATCATAGTAATAAGAATATACTGTTTTAACGCTCATTCTTGCAGCACAAATTTCGATTCAAGCACAGTGATTGATGTATTCAATATAGTACTTGTGGGACTAAGTATTCAAGAGACACGTGTGTCCTACAATGTCACAAAATGCAAGCGTTGCTCTCGCAATCGAACAGTCCGGGGTTAATGTCTCGACAACGCGGGCAGGTTTGAATGAGAACGCAAAAAACCGCTTTGGAGTTTTCCCATATTCCAAAAACAAACCATTATGGCCGTCCGTCGATGCTCGGAGTTGCAGGGGTGTCTGGAACGAGCCGGGTGTTAAGCGTGGCCAACGAAGCCCCTGTGGCGCTGCTGTGCTTCCTCTTCCCCATGTATCCCGGCACGATAGACTAGTACTGCTTTATCGTCCAACAGTCATCATTATGTGATTAAGAAAAGTTAACCCTACCCTGATACCCGGCACTCAATTCCACAAAGGACATCTTGGGCGGTCGCTCCAAAGCACCATGTATATACACGAGAAATATCCCCTTTACCACCGACTTACAATATGTAGCTACTCATACTTGATACCCTTTTAGTGAAAGAAATATAAACCTGCAACTCATGATCTCGAATAAATGGCTCCTCGATGTAGAATGGCCCTGTTTAACATGAGTAGTGCTCGTTCCAGCCACTGCATCTGAAGGCTTCATGCTAAACCTGCTAACATTTCTATAGCTTGTCTTCTGAGTTTCAAGTCATAATTTCTGCATCAGTGGCCAGAACATTTGATTTCAGTAGTGGTTGTCGGAACTGCATCCGCTCTCTCAGCATCTGAAAGATCGGATACCTTACCCTAATGGTCTGATTAGTTTCTCTAAATTCCTCCTAGTGGTATATTTGTATTAATTATCGGTAAGGTAGATCATAATAATTCAATTTCAATGAGAAACGTCTATCTCGCTGCCAATGGCGTTTGGGCAGGAGATGTTTGAAAATTAGCATTTCCAAAACGCCATGACTCTTCAAAGTGCCGTGGTAGTTAGAGTGGGAAGGACATGAGCCAGTCTCATACCTATGTCGCCTAGGCAAATTACAACAGGAGTTAATGTTGATATATAGAGAAGCTCATGACTTATGCTAGGGGTGTATATGATGTCAGGGGTTTCCGTACATCGAGCCAGGGTTAATTATGTCTTCCTTGGACTATGCTTCATCCCAATTGGCCAGAGATAGAGTGGTGGATATAACGCAAGCAGGCGAACCATTGACATGATTCGGAAGCTCTATGATGCCCTTGATTGTACTGCGAACCCCGCTTTACCAAGACTTGTCAACCAGGGTTAAGCTCATGAAAGAGAATACTAGCCCAAGATGAGGGCAAAACTCTCATAACCACTTGCCTAATATGGCAGTTGATATACCTTCTTGCCGATACCGGGTAATTCACCAGTTAGCTATGGCGTCAGAATGCAACGGTAAGGTGCTCCTTGTAAACCCCGCAGAGAGAACATAAAAGTAACTAAATAGCAACTCAATGGCGGCTGAATCCTGGGATCATTGTTAGCATTTGTAAATATGCGGGCTGTTTTTGTTCTTCTTAGGGCGGCGGTTGCTGCTGCTGCTGCGCTCTCTGTGTCGCGTAACCCTGCAGAGATCTTAAGTATCCGGTCATCTCAAGACCTGTTTAGCTGTGCTGCTACCCAATGGCCTCCTAACACAATCGGGGAGAAGAATGCCCCCCAAGAGCCCTCCCAAGATCTTGGATCTATCCTTGCCGAGGTTGACCCTGCAAACATTGAAGCAACCATCCTAAAGCTTGTTTCCTATGAAACTAGGCACACACTCTCAACCCAAAATAGTACGACTCGAGGCATCGGCGCTGCCCGAGACTGGCTCTACTCTGAATTCCAACGAATTGCGGATGCTAGCGAAGGGCGACTGACTGTTGAGATTGTCTCGTACATTCAACAGCCAGATGGTAACAGGATACTCTTTCCAGTTCGGATCAGCAATGTTGTAGCAAAACTCCATGGCACAGAAAAACCCGAAAGATTATACGTCGTCTCAGGCCATTATGACTCGAGAAACTCCGATGCTCTGGACTATGAGGGCGATGCCCCTGGAGCTGACGATGACGCCTCTGGTGTCGCCATCTCACTCGAGCTTGCTCGCATTATGTCCCAGCCCAAATATCCTCTACCAAAAGCTACAATTGCTTTTGTAGCGGTTGCCGGGGAAGAACAGGGTCTATTAGGGGCTCAGTACCTTGCGCAGACGTACGCCAACTCCACCCCACGTGTTAACGTCGAGGGCATGTTCACCAACGACATCGTGGGATCGCCCAAGGGTGACGACGGTACTGTGGACGCACACACTATCCGCCTGTTTGCTCAAGGCTTGCCAAATCTCAATGTTGAGAATTCCACGGTGCGGGAGAGGCGCCTACAAGTCGGCGGTGAGAGCGATACACCGGCTCGCAATCTCGCGCGATTCGCCAAAGAGGTGGCCCAAAACGACGCCACTGATATGTATGTGAACGTCATCCATCGGCTAGACAGATATTTGCGAGGTGGAGACCACCGCCCTTTTCTAGAGGCCGGTTATGCTGCTAATCGTTTCACGGAGCCACACGAGGACTTTGCTCACCAGCATCAGGATGTCAGAGTCCAAGACGGGAAGCAGTATGGCGACCTCCCCGAGTTTTGTGATTACGAGTACATCTCTCGGGTCGGTAAGGTCAACGGCGCAATCTTATGGAGTTTGGCGAATTCACCCGGCGTGCCGCAGAACGTGAGAGTGAACACAACTGCACTCGGGAACGACAGCACATTCTACTGGGACCCACCTGCTGGCGGGGAGGAAGGTGTGGGTAGTTACGAGATAGTTTGGAGAGCAACAGCTGCGCCATTCTGGACGGATGTTGTGGACGTTGGGCTGGTCAATCAAGCCACATTGGACTTGAGCAAGGACAACGTTGTCTTCGGGATTCGAGCGAAGAGCCCGGAAGGTTTCCGGGGGGTTGCTGTCTTCCCGTTCCCTGCCGCCTAAGTAATGCTTAAAGGATTCATCGAGTTGTGGATAGTCTCATTTACTGATATAGTATTAATCGAATTTATTGACGCAGACTATCCAGCCGCTTCCTAGCTATTAGCCACCACCTATTACTGGATCAAAGTTTCGGCAATAATTTACAACAATCGTAGGCAGAGACTCAAACGAGCAAACACAACACTCGATAATGCTTGCGTTCAATGGCGTATAAGACTAGAAGACTCGATTGCGAAACCACCACGCAATACGGAACACGAACAGATGAAGCTATGCTCCAAGTAACAACCACACGATATACACATATGACAAGGCACTCGCATTGGTATTTGAATTAAACCCCACCTTGTTCTCTTAACCTCGTCTTTTCAGCCATAATAAAAGCCTCGCCTTCACTTTTACTGATGCGAATATTTATGAGCTTAAGGTCGTGAGAAAGACAGGCGAAGCCCAACACTTTATTGAGATGCAAATCAGCATAGACATCTCGACCTGTTAGAGAATATTCTCGGCCACGACACTCCAAACCTCGATGAACGGATCGACGCGAGGGTGCAGGTCAAAAGCATTCTTGATGTGTTCAAGCAAGGGCTTGATAGACCCATCTTGTATCTCGCCGTCAAGAAAATGTCCACCCCCACAGTCCAGCCCCCAACGTCCGTTGTTCCATTTGTACTTACATAGTTCTGGTGTTTGGCTGAATTCATAGTATCGTGGCGGCTTTGCTTCGCCACTGTAGTCTATGGGGCCAGCAACAACCAGCAAAGCTTCTACCTTGGGGAAAGGGCGGAGAATATCCCGCAGCCAACGGACGTTATCAAACTCACAAAGTAGCAAGTCATCTGTCACAGCCAAGTACTTCACCTTTGAGTTGGCACTATGAGCAAGGTGCCCCCAGCCCCTCAGTGTATTGACAAATCCTTGGTACAACTCGTCGAGAAGCTCGTCCCACTGGATCAGAGGTACGAACAGGGCATCGTGGTTGGGGTCAAAAGCATGGAAAATCGCTGAGGATGTCGTATCCCATGCTACCGCTTGTGGAACCCTCTGTTGTCGAACCCAAGTCTGCGCAACCTCTCGGGACTCACGGTTGACTAATGCGATGCTGGTCTTGAACTGGGCCGTATCGAGAAGTTCGGTACGGAACTCATACCTACGGACGGGGCGGCGGCGATGATCATGCTTGTCGTTGTCATCAAATTCTATGACACGCTCATGGTGCCAACAGCCCTTCTTATACGGAAACAAGAAGGCTGGTGCTGTCTTTAAATCGCTCGGCAATGCCTGGATCCATACATACCGTCGAAGCTGCGGGGAAAGCTTGGGGAAAAGAGTGAAGGTATCCCTATTACCTATTGTCTCGCGTATCTTTGTGTCGAGATTCGTCATGTTGAAGAAGAGCACGGGTGGCTTTGATGTTCTAGCTCAATCCAACAGCTACAATGAGCGATAAGAGTCATGGGATGATCGGGCGCACGGCCGTTGGGGAAGTTTGCGCTGGTCGGAAACGAAGCCGAAATTATTAGCACGTGATTTGGAACCCCTGGATGAGGGCTCATGGCACTAGTCCAACAAGAGCATTCATTCATCCTGATCAATCGATCAACTCAGAGACCTATAAAAATATGGTTTCACTTAGAAATAAAATGTCTAGTTCGGCGCTGAAATCCATCTAGACGACTAGAAAAGAAACAGATTTTTCCAGAGTACTCGCACAAATACATTGTGCCCTAATTCACCGGAACCTCCTCCCTTATGTTAGCTAGCTGTCATATGACAAGCTCAATGCAGGGCAACATGTAGTTCCGCCAATCTGGTCGGAAGCCAAACATCGTTTTCAGGCTAGGTTGACACATTCATCAAACTGGGATCTTCTAAATGCTTTCCCCATTAGAATAATACTTCTAATAATGGACTCCCAATATCCCTCGCCTAGAATCTTGGGACAGACGACCCTTCAATTAGCGCCAGACTGGAGCTACCCTATGGCAGTCCTCTTTTTGCACGCTAAACGCCCTTCAAACCACCGGAATTGTTATCCAAGTAAATCCAGACTAAAGTAACATATTTAAGAAACCATACGGTCGCCTTAACATAGTGCAGAGACCTAGGTAGACACCGTGTGATTCTAAAGCTAGGATTGTTATAAATGGAAGGACGCACAGATTTAAGAGCCTTGAACTTCTGCTGTGTTTCAATTTGATACGTTGACAGGAAAAAGGCTGTTAATCCCGCCTATTATATCTGGATTACTCCAACTTAGTATCGCTCACCTGCTGAAGTAGAGGGAAATAGTTTGCCGTAAATAATACGCACCGGGACATTGACCGACATGAACTTTGAGCTTAGAAGACTTTTATTATTAGGGTTGCGATGCCTGTGTAGTCGATTACCCTTTGAAAATTTTGCTTTCATCAACTGCTTGTTTATGGATTGACATGGATCATCAGCGCCTTGGCGTGAGGAGATGTTGATGAAACGTGTCTCTATGCCGGATCTTTACGCAGCGTTCTATGATGGGTCCAAAGGAAGCTACCTACCCAAAATGTATTGAGTAATTTACTTGCTTGAATTCTTTCTAGCTACATATTATGACGAGATCAATCGTGCGATGCCGGAATTCCTTAGTGGCACCGTTGTGATAATTGGAGTCAAGATGGCCAATAAACCCAGGTGTAGAACGAAACCTTTAGAAGCCACTACAACTGGGTGTGAAGAACTAAACATAGGTATCAAGAGGGGTGGTATCGAGCGGGGGGAGCAATTCTGTCTCGAAAAAAGACCGCGATGATTATGGCATGATATCGTCTCGGACTGACCGCTGATTTCATTCTTATTTCTGGTGGCGAGGAGAGTGTGCAAGACAATTGAATCATTTGGGAGGGTTGGGGAAGCGAATTTTTCTCTTCGAATATGCCATCGGGCTCTCGGGGCTTTGCAACAATCAAGATGTGTGGCACTGTGATCAACAATTAGCGCCCGACTCGATCTGTTTTCGTTAACAAATGGTCCTTTAGAATCGGCACGAGCCGCAAAAGGGCCGTGTCGGGCTTCTTGTTCCGCCCGTTTCCTGTTCAGCATGGTTTCACTCTGTTTTGCATGGCCCAGCCAACGTGGTGCAATTATGGATAGTAGTGATATCTCGTAAGTTTGCGTATGAGTGGTCGGGATATGTCGGATGGGGCTTCGGTGGCATTCCGAGATTTTCCTGCGGGTGATTTGGGCAACGGGCGCCTCGACATTGGCTGAGCTGCCTAAACTCGTAGGCATGGTAGATGGCCAGAGATTGGTAATGCTACTCAATGCTATGGACAGAACCGGGGTGTGTCAGCCCGCTGTATTGGGTTGTAACGGCCTCTGAGTGCATGACTTCGGTGGCCCTCCTGTCCCCCTGACCCCTGAGCAAGGAACCTGCGACCGTCACCTACATTTTCCCACGTCACTGCGGGAGCAACATCAGCTCATCACGCCACAAGGGTCAGCGAAACCATCAGATGCCATCTTGCCACCAGTCCATGGCGGTCGACATGACCTGACATGGCTGGGGGAACTGACCCCTAGATACTCAGAATAGATACGCAATCTACGAGATGTTGACAATCCGAAGCCATCCGAAGCCAATCCTCGTCGCTCTGTATTTAACATTCAGGTTTTGGCACCTGATTTTATTTTCCGTGTCCTGACATCCAGCATCAACTCGTACACTTCACATCTCAAGCCATCTGCCCACGCATCTTCGTTTAGAACCGAAGAAACCAGCACCACCACCAATCATGACGACCAACTCATTCGGCGGACCTCTCCCATTCCAGGTCCAGCGACCAATGCCCGCCATTTCCAGGCAAGCGAGGATCGCGAAAGCCGTCCCCTGGGCTCTCGTTGCCACAACCGCAGGAGGTAAGTCCACATTAGAGACTGTATTTGGAGCATCGTAGAAGCACAACGTACTAACTTCCCTGCGCTCGAATAGCTGCGGCCCTTTATGTTTACGGATCTCAAACCACATCAGGCACTGCGCTGCGTAGCTTCAGCATGGCTGCGACAGGCCGCAATGTGCCCGTGGAAGCTCCCTTGTCAGCCAAAGAAGAGCAAGAGCTAAACGACAAAGTTGCGAGGAGCTTCAACACCTAACGCTTGCTTGGGTGGCACCACGACAAGAAGCAGGGATATGAATCTTCTTTTGTTTTCGGTTTAAAGCATACATACAACTGCATAGCCTGCATTCTCTTGTTTATATTTTGATTTGGGATTTGGACATTAACTCGGTCTATTGGTTTTAAGGGAGTTACTGGGTCAACACTGCATTTTCATAATAGGAAATGGTGTTGATAGCGCTCCAAGCGAAAATCAATGGAGTCCTTGATATTGTATTTTAATACAAACAAACATCTTGACAGATGATTCTAAAACACCTGTTCTGCTAGCCTTGTGAGGTCCTCGATGAACTGTGTGAGCATCCCCTGATCTGCATCGCTTCCTTCGTCTCGCATAAGGTGGGTCTTTTCCGAGAAGACGGATAGAGACCGATCTTCAGATTCCTTTGTGACCTGTTATATGCGTTCATCGTAGCCTTTACAAGGGTTAGGCGATTTCTGAGCCCTTGTGTGTCTTGCGGCATGTGATAGGGTTAAGCGAGCCAATGCGACGGTCATGCATCTCTGGCCCAGCGACCCATGGTCTTGACAGACATCCCCAAGCAAGGCGAGATCATAAGATCAGGGCTTTTTCTCAGATTTTTGTCCCGAAAAAATCTTCGAGTAGCCTGTGTCTGATGCTGGGTTGCTCAGCTAATTCATTGGTCAACTCTCGCTGGTGGAGTGGGATCCAAAGCTCTGATGCAAACGAGACAGTTTTTGGCTATTATTTCGCTATACGCTGTGATCTCCCTATACAGTATGCCCTCTTCTACAAGATAGTTTTAGCATCATTGGGGTTGTCAACCTCCCGGGTTTCCCCATCTTCTGGTGATGGATCCTCCCTCGAGCCATTTTCTTCTTCATTGACTTGTTGTTCCGGGATAAATCTAGCGAAAAAATTCTGTTCCCCTTGTTCTCTTTGGTATTGTGCCTTTAACTCTTCCAGCTCCGTCTCCATTTTTGGAAGCCGTTCTCGTATGTTTTTCGCAACCTTGTCAGCCGCGGCTCTGTTGTTGGCCACGAGAACGGTAAGCTCCATGAACAGCTTTCGTTCACTTCGTTCCATGTCCGCAACAGTCCCTTGAATTCTCTTGCCGGCGAAGTGACTGGTAAGCTTTCCAATATCGGAAAGCTTTGACAGGAATTCTCTGTTGATGTCGGATTTTTCAATTAAATGGTGGATCTCGGCACGAGCCTCTTCAACGACCTCCTCGAGTTCAACGATCCCTTGCCTGAATGCGTCAAGTTCTTCCATCTTGTCCGCCAAAGGATCCGTCGTCTGATAGAGTTGATTGGAGCTGATTGGGACGTAAAGGTGCTGGGATTTTGAAGAGTCTCCAACGCTGTACGCAGTCTGGATCTTGGATCGCAGAGTTATGGCTTTGATACCATCTCCGAAGGTCGTGGAAGTACACAACTTGACAGGATGTCGCTCGGAGACAAAATAAGATATCGATTGGTAAGAAGTAGTTTGGCGTGCAGGGAAACAGAATGAGGTTGATCCAGCTTCGCGTCGCGTTCAATTAGAAGTGCTTTCTGGCAACCTCTGGTTAACAATGGGCAAGCACATGCTTTGTTATGAAACTTTGATTCATTGCCCAATGAGCGAGAACGACCTCAGAAACCTTTTGATGCAATGCCAATGTAGTTGATCTTCAATAGGGTTCATTATTCACGTCAGCATCAAAATTAATTTATGAAGTGGTGTGCCTAAGCCAGCTTAGGTACTAAGGTTAAACGAGATGACTCAGTGAGAGCGATAATAAAACCCTAAAACAACAATTAAGTGTACAATTGAGAGAAGTGCCTGCCTCTTTGTGACTTGAATGCGCGTTTTGAATAAAGTTATGGAAATTAGCTGCTGGATTACCTTCTTTTGATATGCTGATGCCTAAATTGTAGGGTTCCAGATCTTCCCCGCACTGACTTTCTCAAACCATCCGGACGCATACGTACACCAAACGCTGAGAGATCTTCCCTCGATCTCTTCATCCCTACTCGAAAAGGAAAAAAGATGCCAAATCTTTTGAAATATATTCAATATGCAGGGTAAGGGTTCCGAGCCTTTTCTTACAAGTTTATGGAGCCAAGCCAACAGATTACGATTTGCCGTTAGGCCATCCTAGAGCGATCGTGATTGACAATGGGTATGTCCTCTCTCTCTGAGCCAGATGTAATAGCAAGTGTTTTGCGAATGGACTCCAGTTTATCCCCTTTGGTGTTCGCCTCATTACTCACCACCTATTCTTGAAAGATCTCACACCATTAGAGGAGGACTTTCGGGTGAAAAGACGCCGTCTGCTGTCTTTCGTAAGTCATCTCGAACAGTCAAAACGCATGTCAAGTTGACCTTTGAGCAGCCTCATTGATTTCCAGAAGACGTGATACGAGGTTGACAATTCATGCCCCCTTTGCGCAGAATCAGAGCATTTAGCTCCGTTCTCATCCATCGTACTCTACCCACAAAGTTCCGCTAACCTCCCTCTTCCACAGTGCCTTCATTGCTCAGGGCCAGATTGATTGGTATGCCGGCGAGGAAGTAGACGAGTCACGGATTGGATTCTCCCCACCCCGGCACCCAGTTGACAATGGCATCATTACCAACGCGGATGATATGGAGTTGCTCTGGAAACATTTATTCGACAAGAAGCTCCAATGCGACACAGAAGACTCCTCAATTCTTCTAACCGAGCCGGCACTGAACTCGAAGGGCAGTAGGGAGAAAGCAGCTACCGCATTGTTCGAGTATTTCAACATTGGAGCACTGAATCTTTCCACACAGGAATCTCTCGCATTGTGTGCCTCCGATCGAAATACTGGCATGATAGTTGATTCTGGCCTATATTCTACACGTATTGTCCCTATCTATGAAGGCCTCGCGCTCCGCCACGGAATTCAGCGCTTAGACATAGGCGGCCAGCAAATGACCGACTATTTCATCCAAACCCTGCAGGACAGCGGCAATGGTTTGGAGACAAGGCGAGAACGTGCTCTAGCTGCAAATATCAAGGAAGAGTATTGCTATGTCGCACAAGGCTTCGAAGGAGAAGCTCGAGCATTTCAGGAAGGCCACAGTCTACCGACAGAAACGGGTTATACATTGGCGGATGGAAAACGCATCACGGTTGGCAAAGAAAAAGTACTTGCACCTGAGGTTCTCTTCCAACCCCATCTGATGGGACTCAATGGGGAGGCTGGGATCCAGCACCTTGCTGCTGCCTCGATAGCAAAGTCTGACGTGTCCATCAAGGACAATCTCTATGGAAACATCGTCCTGGTAAGTCATATTTTCCAAAGACCGGGATATCTGCTGACATCCAGAGTCTAGGCGGGTGGGTCAAGCATGTTTCCTGGAATTGAGAGCCGGATGCAGGCTGAGATGACAAGACTTTTCCCTTCACCAGCGAAAGTCGGCGTTCATGCCTCGGCGGAAAGGAAGCATTCGGCGTGGATCGGAGGTGCAATGCTCTCGTCCCTGTCAACGTTTCGGAGCATGTGCATCCTCGCAGCGGAATACGATGAGATTGGCCCTGGTATCGTACACCGGCGTTTTCTGTACAGCCCTGTCTAAGGAAGTCGTCAGCGGCAAGGCCCATGAGCTTCAAGGGGTTGGGAGGAAACAAGATCTCAGAATGGGTTATCTTATCACGTTATCTCTCTACGCTAGCCCAATATGGATGTTTATCTAAGTGGAAGGTCCAGGCGACAGCCAATCAAGCTGCAGATCGGCCGTTCGCCACTGAGATCTAGCGCTTTGTGGGGTGTCTAGCTGCTGCTACAGGGCAATGCGCCCGCTATAATTGTTTCCTCGCGATCTCCAGCTGCATCTTTCTGCGATCTCGGAGGCGCTTGAGCTTGCCGTAGCACGAACAAACTCCATCAGTGGCTTCATCTAAGCCATCGGTGGCCACTCTCGGCGCCGACGCAGTCTCCCGTCGGCTGCCCATCCGACATCAAGTGGCCTCATATCGGGATCAATCCCTCTGGTCGGCTCAGCAGATATAATGGCCTCTAGCCCTTCCCCACGGGGCTACAAGCAGCAAGATTGTTCCATCCATTCGCCGTCGATTTCATATGCGCATCCTGTGCTTTGTCGCCAACTTCGACAACTACACACCCTAGAATCATGAGCTCAGAGTCCGTCTTGATTCTTGGCGCAGGCTGCTTTGGCCTGGCCACCGCCCACCACCTCGCCTCCAACGGCCACAAGAACATCACAGTGCTGGAGAAGGGCCAGTCCGTCCCCAGCAGCTTCTCCGCCGCCTATGACCTGAACAAGGTCATTCGCGCCGAGTACGCCGACCCTTTCTACACCGACCTAAGCCTGGTATGCAGATCACAGGGTCCTGGCCCGAATTCCTAGCCCGAATTATTCATCGTGTCTGACACTACCCCCTCTAGGATGCCATCCGGAAATGGCAATCAGACCCCTTCTATAAGCCTTACTACCACGAGACTGGCTTTCTAAATGTCACATCAAAAGCGGCCCCAGAGTCCACTAAGCGCGTGGTTTCTAGCTACATCTCCTCCATTGAATCGAATCCCGCATTTAACGGTTTAGTCCAGAGGGTAAATGGTGAGGCAGAGATCAAAAAGCTCATCCCCGCCTTCTCTGGCCCGGTTGAGGGCTGGACAGGCTACTTCAACAAGCTTGCAGGCTACGGCCACTCTGCCAACGCCCTCCGTGCCGTCTACGAGGACTGCGTCAAGCTGGGCGTCAAGTTCGAGACTGGACCCCAGCGCGGTGAGGTTGAATCCCTCATCTACTCCTCTTCGCGGGGTGGCACCTCGTGCATCGGAGCCAAGACCAAGGGCGGCCACATCCATCTCGCCGACAAGACTATTCTGGCGCTGGGTGCCGATGTCTGCAATTTGGTGCCCCGATTGGGCAAGCAGGTCGCTGGTCGATGCTGGGGTGTTGTGCACATCCAACTCACTCCTGAGGAGGCGGAGACCCTAAGAGGCATCCCCGTCACAAATGTGCGCGATCTGGCCTTCTTCTTCGAGCCCGACAGGACCACCAACAAACTCAAGTTCTGCCACATGGGCGGTGGCTACACAAACTACGCTGGCTCTGCCGATGGTTTCTCCCTCCCTTATTCTAAGCTGGAGGACTCTCAGTTCGTTCCCGAGGAGGACGAGATTTATATCAGAAGACTACTACGCGAAGTTCTTCCCCAGTTTGCCGATCGGCCGTTGATTGACCAGCATCTGTGCTGGTTCGCTGATACAGACGACTCCGATTACATTGTCGACTTTGTCCCGGGCACTAACTCCTCGCTGGTTGTTTTGTCCGGCGACTCGGGCCATGGATTCAAGATGCTGCCCGTCTTTGGAGGTTTCGTGAAAGATCTTTTGGATAAAGGAGTCCAGTCTCAGCCCAAGTGGCAGTGGAAGGAAACCAAGGCCAAGTCAACTGGTGCGTGGCGCAGTAGTGCTGGCCAAGAGCTGGCGAACATCCCCCGAGCGAAACTGTAAGAAGAGATGGCATTTCAATTTGAATAATTTATACCTGGTATGCTAGGAAGGCCGATAAAAATGAATGAAACAATCTACAATCAAGTCACCTTATCCGATGTTCCTCTTGATCTAACGTTCCTAATAAGTTTGAACAAAGTGAAATGGGTTGGGATACTTATGAGTTAGGGCCCAGAGTATCGTCAGAGAAAGATTGACATGGGAATTATGGAATCCAAGGAAAAAATACCGCATCAAGAGATCTGCGAGCTCGTATGATTGACTTATCCCTGCGCCTTTGTCAAATGGTTTTGGACGACTTGACTATCTTGCATAGAAAGGAGTCTTCTGTTCGTGTCAGCCTCTCACTCGGATAATCCTGATAGTGAGCTTCAGGGCAGAGACAAATCTTGCTGTGCGATTTATGAGGTCTGTTCACGTAAATTCAACGATAGAAAACGAAAAGAGGGCTCAGTTGATTCAGCCCGCGAGTCTGGCAAAACGACGTCACTGGACAGAGCCAGATTCAGCCCTTGGCGATGCGACGCCAGTCTGACGGGGCAGTGCATGATTAGCCACATATTCCCGCTTTCTTAACCCCCGCATGGCATGATTCCCATGTTGGCTCCCTACGTCATTGTCAGAATCCCATGTCAGAAATTCGATAAAACCAAAAAGTGCAGAAGCTGTTGACAAATGGGGAGAACCGAGTCATTTCTGTCAGCGTAGCCAAAATGACCAATACCACAGATAATGGAGGATTATGCATCCAGTGTGCCGAGGCCGACTTTAAACGTCTTTCCAAGTTGAATTACTCCCAAAGTGCCTTTGTAAGGCACCTCGGCTCAATTGAGGCACTCAAAGCCTCCAACTGTCGATTATGTCGCTTTTTCGCCACTTTTGCACCGCGCAGTGCGCCAGCCGGACTGGCATTCGAGGACTTCGACCTGCGAGTTTTTAACACGAATTGGGTCTTTACGGGCTCGGCCCGTGAGCCAGCAAGGAAAAACCTGTTAGGTGTTGTACCCTCTAACTGGGGCTCTACGGCTATCCATGGGGGAGACATGGCAAAGATTCGTCTGGCTATGGAAGAGACTGGGTACCTGAGCTTGGAGCCATCCACAGAGGACGTACCAATGATTAGCCAAGTTCAAAAAGTGAACTCCAGAAATTTTGACGTCGACTTGGTAAAGACTTGGATATCATACTGCGAGGATAATCACTCGACGCGATGCCATGACCCGATGGCTGTTGACCCTCCCGGTCTCCATGTTCTTGATTGCCGCACTCGCCAAGTTATCTTTGCCCCTATTGGATGTCAATACGTATCGTTGTCTTACGTATGGGGATGTTCATTACCCCAATCCATGAAACGGCAACCGACCAAGCCTAAGTTTGAAAAGGTCATTGAGGACAGCATCGCTGTTACCTTGATGATGGGAATGCGGTACCTCTGGGTTGATAGGCTGTGCATAGACCAGACCGACAGGAAAAAACAACGCCACCAGATTAATCAAATGGATCTGATATATGCCAGGTCCGCCTTGACAATCATCGCAGCTGCTGGATACGGCCCGGAACGTGGGCTGCCTGGGGTAAACGGAACCTTTCGAAATTCACAGAGGCAAATAACGATCCAGGATGGCACAACCTTGATCTCTACTTTGCCTATTGGGAGGCATCTAGTCCAGAAGTCCAAATGGAATACCCGGGGCTGGACATACCAAGAAGGCATTCTGAGCAGGAAACGCCTCATATTCACCGACAGTCAGGTTCTCTTTGAATGCAATGGGATGCATTGTTGCGAAGCAGTCTCCTTCGACCTTAACCGTATGCACAATAAAACGAAGGAGATGTTTGACATGGATGCCTACAGACTCGGCGCCTTTGGAGCTAAAACCCCAGGCACAAATCCCCAAGAATATATGAAGTATGTGTCTGACTTTTCAAAACGGGAGCTCACATACGCAAGAGATACACTGGATGCCATCCAAGGGGTTTTAAATACGTTCACAAGGGCTAGAAACCCGATTCACAATTTCTGGGGCATTCCGATAATTTGCAGCGACGGGGACTTTTTTAGACGGACGGACTTCGCTTTGCTGCCTACAAGCACGACTCGGTCGAGGTCAACCCGCTTTATCATCAATCTTCTCTGGGAGCCCTCTCCTGCCTACCCTCACGGCTTCACGCGGAAAAAGGGATTCCCCAGCTGGTCGTGGACCGGATGGCGTGGGAAGGTCAAAGATCATGTCTCACTGGGCAATATTGTGAACCAGGGCATTTTCTTGGATAGCCATGTGTGGTTTTCGGAGAAGCACAACAACCGGTGTTATTCTATAGAACAGCTCCCTCTACGGCCGGGAAAACACGTTCTCCAAGATGTGTTCTCCTCGAACTTACTCCTTGAGGCAAATGTGATTCCCCTTGAGATTGTTAAAATCGAATTTTCTCAGGAAGAGAGAACTTCAATGAAAGGAATGGCGGCGTCTCACGCCAAACCACCGAATGACGGATTCTTCGTCAAGATCGATACATGCTCAGGTGGCATCGTTTTCTCTCAACTCAAAGGGCACGATCGCCAGCGGGTAAATTTCACCGAGACCCAAGACTCATACATAGCTATACATTCGTTCACAGAAGAGATAATGGGTGTCAACAGAATGATGTGTTCGAGCAAGGCAATGGTTTTAGAGAGAATTAATAATCACTATGAGCGGGTAGGGGTCTTCAGCTTAGATTGGGTGTTTTGCCGACATGAAAGAGGCAAATTAACAAGACCCTCATACCTGAGTTTCAAGTCTATCTCGGTAAAAGAGAAAATATGGCTTAGTTGACTCTCATATAGAAATAATTCGGCACTCAGTCTAAAGGTGGATATCGCCCTGTATACTGCCCCAGGTCTAGCTCGCGTGTGGTGTTCCAAGGTTGTAAATGACATCTACTCGACCCTTATCATTCGGCTAGTAAACATATTCAAAGTTTGGGTTCTCCTTGTCTGTCATGTCGGTGAAAGCCGTGGCGTTCAATGAATCTGTGGAGATGCCTTGCGCTCGAAGTTCCGCGCGCTTCTTCTCTTTGCGCTTGTTCTCCCATTTGAAAGCATAGCGGAAGACGAAGAACAGAGCGAGTTCAATGACATTAGCCACAAGTAAAGAGCCAATTCCAAGCTTGTATGTGGGAGCTTGTTCGGTGAGATAAAAGAAACTTGGCCGTGTTAGAAGAATCTGATAGCACAAGGAGGCAAGGACTTGCACTTACGGGCTAACGATATTTCCGATGCATGCACCAAACCATATCATTCCGGAAACGATCATCTTCTTAGACTGTCCGCCAGTGTTAGAAGTGATTAATGACAGGGAAATCACAAAAGAGGCCTGGTATGACCCGGTGAGGTAGCTAAATGTGATGACGTTAGCCTGGCCAAGATGGATGGATCGTCTTGCACGTACAAACAGATGAGGCGGCCAACATAAGCATTGTTAGGCGCGAGCAAGAATCCCAAAGCCCCAGCGATAGTCGGGACCATGAACATAGCACACACCAAAGTGCGGCTGTTCTTGGGCATATACTTGTTCGCCAAGGCGCCAAGGCCGATCCAGATGACGACAATTACACCCTGTGGGATGCCAAGAAGGGCCGTATTTAGCGTGTTGAACCCAAGTCCTTTAATGACAAGAGTTGAGAAGTTGGAGATCCCGCCATTTGGGATGTTAGCAACGAAGCCAAGGAGTGTGAAGAGCCAGGTCTTGTAGTCGCAATAGGCCTCTCGGATCTGCTTCCAGTTGATTTTTCCTTGCTCAACACCAGTTTGGTTCCTTCGAAGGCGAGCAATCATGATGAGCTTCTCTTCCTTCGTGAATCCCCAGATCGTGGTAGGCGAGTTTGGAAGCATCAGTACGAGGACGATCGCCCAGAAGGAGCAAAATGCGCCTACGATAATGAACTCATAACGCCAAGAGGCGAGGGCGCCCTGGATGTGTCCGATCGCATATCCTGTACACAAGCATGTTAATTCATCAACGACTTCGTTTTGAGGTGCTCCAACCTACCAATCAAGCCGCCACCGGCAACGCCGATACCGTTCCATGCATACCACGCGGAAATACGCGATGGCTGTTCTTCCCGGGTAAAGAACATTGTAGTAATCAGCATAAAGGCGGGGTCGGCAATGGCTTCGAAAGCACCAGATAGGATCCGAAGTGCCAGCAGCCCAGCGAAATTGCGCGCAGCAGCCTGGGCCATGAGGAGTGCCCCCCACATGAAGATATTGAATGACAGATACAATGCTGGTGGGCTGCGCTGCATCAGCAGGTTGGATGGAATGGCCCAGACGAGCCAACCGAAATAGAAGCAGCTTGACAACCAAGAATACTCTTGTCCCTGTAGGTTAAGACCCTCCTTCAGGCCGAAAATGGCTGCATATGATCTATAATGTGTCAACTGGGATACCTCGTTGTAATAAGCCTCATCGAAAGAGAGGAACATACAATGTAGTTTTGTCAACGTAATAGAAGAAATAACAGATGCCTAGGAGAGGGAGAATGCGCATGTCCAGCTTGCGGACTAACTTCCTTTCCGCTTCCGAATCAATGGCATCGTCATTTGGATATCGTCGTAGGGCTTCTTCGTAAATCTCATGATGATTCTGGCGGATCCCTTTGACCTGAGCTGGTTCAGGGTACTCGTCTTGCCTGACACTTTCCACACTTTTGCGAGGAGTGCCAGGGGGTGAACCTTGATCAATAATCTTCGAGGTCATTGTGATCTGATCAAAGTGTTTAAAGTCTTGGATTCGTGATTAAATCAAGGTTAAATCAATAGAGGACTTGAGAGTCAATTTATTCGACAATCAAGCGAAAGAGAGCGGTCAGTATTCGGCAGTCTCCCCGGAGGATTGACATGGAGAGAGATACATTTCCCCGCAGGCCATAACCGGGGTAGACCGGAGGTTACCCCGATGGCCAGCGCGAGTTCGCAATATGGAGCTGGGGTAATTGGTTTCTAGCCATATAGAGTCCAAGATCGACAGGCCCAGTTGGCTAGCGGAATGGTCAGCTGGTTTTCGACAGACACCAATGCTGTTACGACATCATGATGGAGCATTCTGTCTCCTTACTGTCAGCATCCGGAACAAGCCTATTGGTGGAGAATATCATTCCCGGCTTCAAAGCGAACAACGGGCGTACTAGGGCAGATTGCGGAGAAGAATCTGCTGATACTGGACATAGGTCGGTATTAACCAGTTCAACGAGTAGTAGGCAAGCGACTGACATAAAACATGGCAGAAACAGAAACTCTGGCATTAAGTTTCAATATAATATCCAAATAATCAACCTACCTACGTAGTGATAAACATAATGTAGCTAAATATCATAGAATAAGTTATCAGTTTCTTATTATGGTGTTCAGCATTCTCAATAGACTTATTCATGTAAGGCTGTCAAGGTACATCCTAACAGACCTAGTCTATCAACTAGGTAGGATGTGGAAACTTCTCCACGACCACCGGCTCTCCAATCCACTCCACGATCTTAGTCGCCCTTTCGTCAACATCGATGAAGAGTTCGTATTCACCGGGGTAGAGTACACGGTTTCCGTCTTCATCGACGCGCAAAAATCTCTCTAGTTGCAAGACCACTTCAACTGTTTTTGTCTCATAGGCCTTGATGCTCCTGACGCGCGTATAGCCAACTAGAGTTTGGTTGGGCCATGGTTCCGGGCCAGCCTTGGACCGAAGAAATACCAGGGCCACATAATCAGATTCACGTTTGCCAGTATTCTCAACAGAAATCGGTGCCTTCAGCACAGGCTTGTTGATTAAATCCATCCACGGTGTGCTTTCAGCGAGGATTCCTACGTTAGAAATATCACCAGCGGGGAATTCGCCTTGCCACTCAAAGTCTCCACCAAAGGACACCTTGAAGTTGGTGTAGTGGAGGCCGAAACCGAATGGTACAACTGCCTCTCCGGAGTACCACATGTGCGTTCGTCCGGGGTTTGTTCCGTTCTGGCCAGGACGCAGCGTCATATCAGTAGGCGGTACTGCGTCAACATATGTAGCGGGGTATTGTGTGACTGGAAGACGACCTGCCGGTGCAGCAAGGCCAAATATCAGATCAATAACAGCTTTGCCGCCTGACTGTCCTGGATATCCACACCATAGAACCGACTTGATTGCCTCGTTTTCGAAGAGCTCACTGTCGTCTAGTTGACCACCTCCGAATTGGACAACGCTGATGGGTTTCCCGAGGCTAGATAGCTCTCTGATGAGATCAAGCTGGGCCTCTGGCCAAGTGATATTAAGCCGATCCCTAGACTCAGCTTCGATAGTGTTATCAAGACCACCGAGGAAGAGAATTTGATTGGCCGTTTTTGCCATCTCAACTGCGTCATCAAAAGAGGGATCAGGGCCATTAATGGCCGAGCCAACTGCCCATGTGAAGTCAAGGCCAATTTCTTCAGCGGCCTGACGGGGAGGGATGAGATATGGAGGGGGGCCGAAGTAGTTACCTTGCATCTGCTCCGTCGCGTTAACCCATGGGCCAATAAGCACTAGCTTGCCTTCTTTCTCAAGGGGCAGGTGATGATCTTCATTTTTGAGGAGGACGGACCCTGCCACAGCGGCGTCATATGCTAGCTTCTGTGACTGCTCTGTGTTGACATCCTTGAATGAAAGCTTCCGCAACTCTTGCCCTTCAGGAGGATCAAACCAACCAACTGAGATGAGGGCTGACCACATCCGAGTCAGTGCTTTATCCATATCTTCTTCTGTAAGCAGGTTATTGCTCCACCCATCCCTCAGTAGGTCTGTATTACCAAACTCGCACTCGAGATCGGTCCCTGCTCGCAAAGCAGTAACGGCGGCTTCACCTGCTGACTTGGAATACTTGTGGTTTTCCCAGATGTCCGAAATTGCGCCACAGTCGGAAGAAATATAATGCTCCTCCTTCTCCCAGCCCCAATGCTGGCGAAGAATATCCTGCATCAGGTAGCTGTTCGCACAAGCAGGAGCCCCGTTGACAGAATTGTAACTGCACATAAAAGCGCCTGCGTTGCGTTCGGCGCAAACTCGAAACGGCGCAAGATAGAACTCATTCAGATCCTGCATACTGATTTGTGCATCGAAATTATGGCGCGTAACACTACCAAACGATTCGAAATCATTCCCAGCATAGTGTTTGCAGGTAGTGATAACCTTCTTGTAGCCCCCAACCTCCCTCTCAAGGCCAGCCAAGAGCGATCTTGTGTAGCTTTGGAGATGAAATGGGTCTTCACCAGGAGTTTCTTGCCCACGACCCCAGCGCGGGTCTTTGAATGAGTTGATGTTGGGAGTCTGTGCAACTTGGATTAGAGAGGAGCTTTCGAACATTGTATAGTCATCCGCAACTCACATAGAGATCTAGGCCGACACGCCCATCTGCGTTATAAGCTCGTGTTTCAGTGCCAATGACATCAGCCATAGCAGTCACGAGTTCGTCGTCAAAAGCAGCTCCAACCAAGATAGGCTGTGGAAATGAAGTTGCACAGTACCATTCTCCAGATGAAGGGCTATCGAATGTCACGCCTCGGCTTGCTAGTCCATGAAGGCCTTCAGCCCACCATTGATATGGCTTGATCCCCAATCTTGGAACCCCGGACGCATCTTCGACGAGATTTGTAATTTTCTCCTCGATAGTCCACAGAGACAGGAGAGCGGTAGCTCTTTCCTTTGGCGAGAGAGAAGGATCACAAACCGCGTTAGAACAGAGCGGCTCACGATTACAGTCGGGGAAATGTATGGGGTATTCTCCTGGTTCAAGGGGATTTTCGACGTTCCAAATGCTTACGCTATGCAGTAAAGCGAAAGCAGAAGTCAGCTTCATGTAGAATCAAATTTTGTATGCAACGTACAAGTAGGTGCCGCCACATATTTGATTCCCATCACCGGGACATTTGGTTCCACAAGAGGACTCTATCGCTTTCTCATTCCTGATCTCATTTCCGCAATAACATTCCCTTTTTTCTCAAAGTTAGCAAATACTGAGATTGATTTAGAGCACGAGTTTCGGGCAGATTATACCGTCCATATTCTACCCCTGCATATTGGAAGCCAAACCGGCCACAGAGGTCGGCACAGGCCTGCGGTGAGTTATTGCTAAGTTTAACACTGACGCCACCGAGGGTTCTCGGAGAGCCACTGTCCACGTAACAGTCATCATATGTGATTTCTGCTGTAAAGTTCTGTGCTGGAAGGCAATCCCGGGTCTGAAGCTTCCACTGCGGCTGCCTGGCAAGGACATTGCTTGCCAGGAGAAATAAGAGAGTTGTCATGTGCTTCATCGCGACAATTGGTTTGTAATCCCTTGGCCTTTACCATCAGGCCAATTTGATGGAAGCCCATAAGGATTTTATACCGTCATCCATCTCAGCCACATAGGTCCTAGCATTGATACTCTCCGTGAAATAAACCCCGCGTAGGTTAACTCCCAGGGTCTAATTAGTTTAGGCTGAATCTTCCAGACTCACTTACTCTTCATTTAACATTATCTATCGATCGTTTAACCGCTCGGAAAGTACCGTTTCAGTCGATCTATGGCTTCAACGTTGTATTATTATTCAATATATCGTCATGCGAAGGATAATTTGGGTCTAGGCAAGACTGCATGGTAGCAATTACCCCCATCCCTTTTTTGACCCCTCATGGAGGTTACAATGCCCCTCAAGCTTCTATTGCCCGTTCGGACTTCTTTATGCTAAATCGCAATATTTTCGTCCGATGATGTTGCTCTCAGACACTGAAAACGGCAAGGGAAGTATCTTTCTCCAGCTTTAGAGAATCGTAGGATCCTGAGACCTAGTATCCATGATATCATCCGTGTCGGTATTGTGTTAGGCTCAACTCTTTTTTGTGATTTGCCGATCTAGGATCTTGATTGGAGTTAATAGAGCCAATCCGATGGAAATGGTGCCCAACGGTGGCATGAATCTTTCACGGAGGGCGAAAGTCTACATTCACATGGGTTACAAAGTGTCGAATCCCCACATCTGATGTGATTTAGTATATGGATCACATTGTGGCTTGAGCGGGTCTAGGCAACTCTTTCCCATCCTAAGCAACTACCTACGTCTTGAGACTTCGGTATCCAACTGTCTTTGAAAACACCTCACAGACCGAGCTCAACTGTATGAATAATCAAGGACCTTGCGTAGATCTTACAACTACTCCCGTTTGCGGGAAAAGACTGGTACCTAGCCACGATGGCAAAACGCCTAACACATGAAGGAAGAAAATTAAACAAGAATGGGCAATTTGAGTCCGAGGGAACTAAAAATAGCGTATGGCCATCTCGTAACTTCACTATTCCCTCGCAATGGGCCCTTTATTTTGGGTTCCTGTCACCAAATCTCAATAGTTCTACCGGAGTTGCATATTACTTAATTTCGGCCCGATGACAGTTCGGACAAGCCTACATGATGCCCGCGGTTTTTGTCATATTTCATACTAAGACTAGACCACTTTATTCAGACGATATCATCTCCAATCTAAACTGAACCTTTGTGTCAGGCAGCTCAACGCTCTCCGGTGCCATCATTACCATAGATGCATTTTCTAGTACCGCATATCATAAGTTAGGTGACACTACGGGGTGGCTGTGGGCGTTTTGGGATTCTGTTTACGAACTACCTTACATGGAATGGACGACACTCCCTTCTTTGAGCCTAACATATAGCGAAAAGGTTGGGGGTACGATCTCACGGCCTGGCGCAAACATCACCTGATGTACCCCATCGAGCGCCATCCAAGTTCCTTGGAAGCTTCTTGAGGGACGCAAAAGCCCGAGTCTGATGTTAATCTTTAGTAGTTGCGTGTGTTATGAAGTCTATAATATTTCACGGGTAGAAATTTGGGCACTCGCTAACGCATTCGAGGGTACAATCAGCAAGAGTGCGGTAAACGCAGCCCGTGGTAACTTCCTAATAGTCTCATTCTGAAGTTTCAAATGTAGAGATTTTAGGCTTGGCAAGCCCTGTGATACTTAGAAGCTGTTGAGGATACGGCGCCATAACGGCTTCTTCTTTTCCTCGAAATGCTCGGCCTCTAACCGCTCAGCTTCCTGGCGCATTGCTTGGAACTCGCTCTCAAAGTCAATCTCCTGAAGTGGGACTACCTTTGACTTCAGAAAGAATTTGAAGAAAAGATAGAGCACTAGTGATCTGATTAGCGACGGCGCCATATGATCAACATAATGAATCACATACCAGTGAAGATGCCAATATTGAGGTAACAGGTGAGAAACCCATCGATTGTGAAGTGACCCTTGACAAACACATCGAATCCTGCCACTGTCAGATCTCGTCACCTTACGGATAATTCTTTCAACCGCTCACCAGAAAATATAATAACACATAGCACGAGAATCAATGTAGCCCAAGCCGTGAAGGGCTGGAAAGGACTCCTATACGGAATATCTATATTGTCGGTCAAGTCAGTCTTTCTGGGTTCAAAGGTTGAAGCTATATTTGGGCTTACCATTTCGGGAGTACCCTTGCGCTTTAAGCCCAGCATAGAACCTCAAGTAAGTGACCTCAATCACGACCCATCCGATGAGACCAGCGACTGTGGTGATGTTGACGAACCAGCCGAACACAACTGAAGTGTTGTTGGCGACATTGAGGTAAACAAGTGGAAATAGGACGCAGGTCAGCCCGATAGCGTAATGCGGGCTACCGAACCGGTTGCAGCGTTGCAGGATTTTAGGGGCATGGCCATCAACACTTAATCCGTACATCGTCCTAGAGGCAATGAAGATGCATGCTGAAGCACTGCTAACAGCCGAGGTGCAGACAACTGCGTTGATAATTGAAGGAACAGCAGAAACACCGGCACGGCTGAACGCGATCACAAAAGGGGATTGCTGGGCAGTGCCTGTCGAGAGAGCCAAGGATGGATCATTGTATGGTCTAGGTAAAAAATGGTTAGAGAGTTGATTAGTATATGTAGTGCAAGAATGATCACTTACACAATAATTCCCACAATGAAGATGCTGAGAACGTAGAATAACAGAACTCGATAGAATGTCTTCTTAGTAGCTGCTGGCACTGTCTTCCTGGGGTTATGAGTCTCGGAACCAGAGATGGCCACGACTTGGATATTGCCGTAGCTGAAAGCAGCTGGGAGCATCACCTTCCAAAATGCAAGGAAACCGCCGGCTGCTCCAGTCTCAATGAAAGTGTTGAAGGCGCCGGGATCTTCCCAGTATCGGAAACCCAAATATTCCTTGCTTGGGCCTCCACCAGCATTGATGACAATCCCGCCGATGATGAGGCCTATAATTAGCATGATCTTCAATAATGCGAACACAACTTCAGACTATACGAAAGTGGTCAGCTGGTTAATGGCAAAGATTGTTAGCGGGATAAGCGAATATCTGACGCACCTCGCCATACAACCTGACGCCACACAGGTTCAGGACAATGATAACAATAAGGAAAATCGTGATCCAGACACCCGGGTTGATGTCCGTTCTCCAGAACTGGATTACGGTGGCAGCAGCACTAATCTCAGCCGGAACCGAAATGGACATGGTATACCCTTTCGCGGTCAGCTTGTCAGCCATTTCAGAGAACTTGTAATGCGGAACAAACAGAAATTCCAGCCGGTCGCCGCCCCGAGAGCTGGCTCGACAACTTTGGTCGCGTGTCGAACGAAACCTCCGGTGTAAGGCAGAAACGCTGTAATCTCGCCAGTCGTATATGCAACGCCGGCGGTGACACAACCCATGAGGGTGTAGGCCAGCAGCGCGCCGGCAGGCCCAGCGGTTGCGATGACTTTGCCAGAGCCGAGGAAGAGACCCGTTCCCTAGGTGAGGGTCAGTTGGTTTCCTCTAAGTCTAACTGACTAACATCTTTGATGACTTACAATCATGCCTGCGAGGGCGATCATGTTAATATGACGGGCATGGAGATCCCGCTTTAGTCCCTGAGTCGGAGCGGACTCCCCCTCCATCTTGTCCTGATGCTCGTCCTTCAGTGGCTCGGCATGTCCCACGGTATCTTTCTCCATGTCGTCGTGCGGTTGTTGGGCCATGTTGAAGGAAAAGAAAGGCGGAGGGCGTAGGGAAAAGAGAGAAAGAACGAGAGGTTACAATCTTAGGAGTCGGTCCTCAAATAGGAGCACACCAAGTCGAATATATAATCGGGAATTCCCGGCGCAGGGGCCTGGACTCTTTCAGGGGCTTCTTCGCAGTTTTCCCATGCCCCAGGAGTTATGAGGATGTGTGCGTTGGCTCTGATGCGACGTCAGTCAGGAAGCCTTAGACGCCGGCGATAAGAAACCTTGAGACCCCGGTGGGTGCACTGAAGACTTAAGACGCCGCGGCCTTTGAACGCCGGCATCGGGAAACGCTAACTCCAGATAGCGAAGGTGGCAAAATGCCGGTGAACTCGTCTGAAGTGGGAACACTTCTATCCCTTTGGGTTTATTTAACATCTACACTGTAGACCGTGCCACCGTGCTGAACTAAGCGCTCTTCAAGTTGCAAAGCCGAATGCTGCATATCCATACACTGGCTATTAACATGTCGTCGGAATCCGCAAATGACGATTCGTTCGCCCTCTACGACCTGAAGGTCGAAGTTGTTTGCCCCGCTGGAAAAAGAATCCTATGCGGCGCAAATGAAGGAGATCACTTCACTCTTCAAGGCGAGATGCTATTTTTACCTCCAGGCCAAGGGATTAGTATCTACAGTTTAGGTGAGTCAAATGGCATTGAGTTAGTCCAATATTAGGAACTAATCCTGGGCAGCATCTGTGCTACCGTTGCTTGCCGCAAAGCAGCGTAAGACGGCCAACAATGACTGGATGACGACCGACGCATTGATCGCCTGCCCTGATCCCAATTGCCCCTCTCAGTTGAAGATAGTGCGGCAAGGGTTACGAGAATTCTCCCATGCAGAGACCACGGTGGTCCCTCTCAACACATAAATAACCAATATAAGGGGTCGAGTCAAGAAGCAAATTCGGCAAAAGCCACAATTATGTATACGAGTCGGCTCTCTAGGTCCATTGCGTTCATAAAGTCTTCCAATTGACTTAATGGGTATTTGAATACCAAAGTATTTCAATTCAGAAAAATGCCCTCCTCCAAATCAAACCCAGATTGGGCAAAGATGCTCGCCCATCCCTCGTCGTTAGTGAGCTGGAGGTCCAGATTGGTGGCTTCAAATATATTGTCTGTGCCTTCAATACTGAATAAACCTGAATCTTTACTGGTGACATCGTCTGCTTCTGCTGGTAAAGGGGTCAATCTGGAACTTGTAGGGCGAGTATCACTCTTCGATTTCGCGGTCAGGTTTGATGTGATCTTATCAAGAAAGGCGGCTTGAAGCGCACAGCTCGATCCACTGGGAGGAGATTGTTGAGAAAGCGCAAGTGCTGCGTTACGCATGGCATCAATAATACTAGGCTCTATCTTGGCAACCATCGCTTTTGGCGCCAATAGAAGCAGCTTTGGGTCCTAGTTAGCGCATGTTTGTCACCTTGAACGATAGACTGACCTTTACGAGAAATGCGGCTGCATAGGCAATCATAATGTGAACAGAATCTTGAGCAATATATAGCTGGGAGGAACGTTGAGATACCACTTGAAGCAGGTCGATGGCACTGGAATACGCAATCCAGAGCACCTCCAGGCCCGAATATGATTCTGCCTTGTCTGACGCGAGTGCATTTTGAAGCGGCAATAAAAATAGCTGCAACCGGAGATGTGTGCCATAGAAAAGGATAAGAAAGTGGTGGCAGTTGATGTCGTCGGCTGGCTCCACCGCCTTTGTGAGGTCGATCCAGCGGTTTTCCCAGTCCTGGATGCGCCTATGAATCAAAGCTAGCAATGGCTCTATCTCGTGGAGGCTTGCCGTATAACTCCTCCGCTGCCGGAATCCGAGCAGGCTAAATGCTGCCGAGGTTTCCAGTCGTAATTTTACGAGAGCCCCCAGGAAGTAGTCGTTTGCGAGAGACATTGGGTCTTTGCACCATTCTTCGATTGAGTCGATGAATTGATTCTGCTCGATCATAAAAGGCCTACCCGTCTGAAGGCTTATACTATGTAGAAGTCAGCCGTCGTCTGTTGATGCAAGTTTTGGCCGGGAATGAGCACAAACCTTCTGTCATACACGAACAGGACATACCACGTCCGCTCAATATTTCGAGCCTCTCTTCTTTGTTCGTCGCTCATAGCTTGCTGATATTGCAGCGACGGGGGTTTCAGCTTGTGCCAGCCCAGGTCCATGCACATGCGGATCACGTAGCCCAACAACGTCCATGCCCGCGTATCCTGTGGCTCTTTCCAGTATGTGAGAATCATTATGGCCTGGGCGCATTCCGTGGACTTGGTGCCCTGGCAAAAGCTGACGCCCATCAGCTGATTGGCGTGGTCGTATAACGGGCGGTACATGGTCGTGTCGAAGGCCTTGGCCGCCATTGCGAGAACGGCGGTAAATAAGAACGGCGACTTCTCTCGGACATAGCTTAGAGTATGCAAATCCGGATCAAGTTGGCATATGTAGGGGTTCAACACATCCATGAAACTGGTTGCTAACGTTAGTCGGTACGGTAACCAGGTTGTTGTATTTAGTGAAATATCATACCTCTGGAAAAGACATCCAGCCAATTGTAGATTAATCAGGCCGAGGTGAATGGGGTCATCATTGGACAAGGAGCATGGGACGGGCGAAGAATTCACATTGTCTTCATTACCACTACCAAGGATATAATGAAGTGAAAACTTGCCAGCTTCGAGATTCAACAGCCCCGAAGGTTGCAAGTCGCTTGGCTCGGTAGAGGAGACATCTTCGTGGATTTGGCTAACTGGAGTAAGAGATGTATGATAGGAGGAGCCGGTCAGAGCCCCATATTGAGATGCTTGTTGCGAGGCCCTCGTGGGCGATGCCTGCCATGCTCGAGTTATCCTTTGACGCAAAACGTCAGTTATAATGGGGTATTGGTGCCCGGGAGCATCGCATACCTTGTGCCTGGCTTACGACCGCGCCGATGCTCTTGGAACACGCAGTCAATCGACTTTTTGGCACACCGCTCGCATCTTGAATCAGCCCCGGCCAGGCCGGCGCGGCACTTCATCTTGACCTTACGGCACGCGAGACAGGCATTCATCATGAACGCGTTGGCAGTTGGATAGGAGTATTACAGTAGAGAGGATAGAACTTGAGATTCAGTCACATTGAAACATTCGGGTTCGTCGATTCACCTCGTCCAAGGGTCAGATAAGCAAGTCTAGGGGCTATCTGGGGTTGCGGGGTCAAGGAGATAAGGACAGGACCATTCCTAGCTGGATGAGGGAAGGTCGAGACAAGGACAGAGTCCCATCACGCTTGTTAGTGCCCATTCGTCTAGTAGCCATAGCCCAGACCACCAAGAACACACCATCCTTGAGATTGAGCGTTGTCAAGAGTGGAGACCGGCGTCTTATGTATGCTCTTGAGACGCCGGTCCTCACTTATTAGGTCACCGGTGACCTTAACATCTCCATGTGAGAACATATAGTGAGTTAGGCGACGCCATGTAGCCGCTTCAAAAGCATGCCGTCGCTATCCAGGCTCAGAGTTAAGAGCTAAGAACAACTCTCATATACACTGAACACAGCATACCGAGTATCAAAATTACTTACACTTCTACTTCTACTTTCTGAAAATGGCCGTCTCTCGAAATGGCAGGGCTACGGCATCGCACGTCAACATGATGACAGATACAATAATAGCCAACCTTCCTCCCGATGGCCTGCGTGTTGTGCTGCGAAGCATTCTCGCCTCCCACCCCGAAGCCACGGGCACCTTGGAGCGCGAGACTAAAAAGTTTGCAGAGCAAAGCGCGGCTGCACAATTGAAGCCGAATCGGCCACTAACCGATCTCAAAAGCCTCCGGGCCGTCCAGAGACTCATTCGCTGCATGCTAGGGTCGGGACTTTGCTTCCAAAGTCTTCCTCTGCTAAGCAAATTTGTTTCTCACGCAACAGAAGGACAGCGTCAGCCACCGGATTCCGATGAGAATGAGATTCTGGACTTTTATGCCTTAGTTGACCATGATATCGTCCAGGCAATGACTGCTGTACAGAAAAGCTTGTGTGTTGCAACAGGCACTCGGGCCTTGGCCGAGGACGAAAGAGCGTTCCTACAACGTTTTGAACAAGGCCTAACGGAGTGCGCAATTGCCGCGAAGAGAAGGGGAACAAGCCATCCCTTTTTCCGAGGCGCGCGTGCAACTGCAGGGCTGCTTGGTGGTCCTGAATTACCTGGCGCTGAATCTCAGGAGATACTTCTAAACAGCATGGACCTAGTTCAAGCACCCCCTAGAGCCAAAGAGACTTTTCTTTTGGGCTGTCGGCCGATTCCTAGAATTTTCTCAGGCCTCTGGCAAATGTCAAGTCCCGCCTGGGGAACTGCTCCGACATCAAAGATTGTGAACCAGATATCCAGGCACGTGCAGAGTGGTTTTACTGCCTTTGATATGGCAGACCATTATGGTGACGCTGAAGTCATATTCGTGAGTTTGAGTAAGCTCCTTTCCTTCCTAATGCTCCACTGACTGTTAATATAAGGGTAATTTCTGGTCTGCCTGGCCCCATAAAGATGCTATTTTCACGGCGACCAAGTATTGCGTCTTCCACGCCATGACATCTGTGACTCGCGAAGACATTCAAGCTGCGGTTGCGGAAAGGTGCAAGAGACTACAGCAGGACTCGGTAGACCTTCTCCAGTTCCACTGGCAATATGTAAGATATTGATGACCGTACTATGCGGTAGATACTCTGACGATAGCTTAGTACCAAAACCCGCAATATCTCGATGCCTTGCGTTTCCTGGCAGAGGACGACCGCGTCAGGATGATCGGGCTTTGCAACTTCGATACGAAGCATCTCCAGACTGTTGTAAACCACGGTATTGGTGTGGTAGCTAACCAGGTTCAGGTAATGCCAGGATTCTCAAAGCCCTCCAGTCACGGTGATGCACTGACATTGCAGATTTCAGTTCTCACTTATTGACGCTCGACCAACGGTGAAAATGGGAGCGGTGTGCTTGAAGCATAATATAAAGCTACTGACCTATGGCACACTGGTACGGCCTCGTCCTCAAGGTTATCCAGTACTTATTGCTGACGCAAGCTTAGTGTGGAGGCTTTCTAGCAGAAAAGTGGTTGAACAAGCCAGAACCCGACCTTTATGACCCTCTCATTACCCCTAGTCAACGAAAGGTATAGTCTTTGTAACCGTTTCTCAATACCGCACACTTCTGACAGTCTCACGCCTAGTATTACGGCGCGATCCAAACCTGGGGCGGCTGGGACCTCTTCCAGGACCTGTTGAGAACACTTAAGAGTATCGCAGTTAAGCACAATGTCGAGGTTTCGAATGTGGCAACACGATGGGTCTTGGACTTTCCATATGTTGGGGCTGTTATTGTCGGTGCGCGCATGGGCATCAGCGAGCATACTGATTCTAATCTGGCAAGCTTCGGGTGGTCTCTTGATCAGGAAGACCAGGATGAGATCGAGAAAGTATTATCACAGAGCAAGAGGATGGAGATGTTTGAGGTAATGGGAGATTGCGGAGGAGAGTATCGCAACTAAAAAAAAATACCTAGATTTTGCTACCCTCAGAGCATCCTCTACCCAGCGTGAATGACTGGTTTCTGTTACATGAGTATATCCCTCCTAATCGACATAGATCGGAAAGCAGAAATTGGGAAAGGGCTATCATCAGGCCACTGGTTCTAGTCAGCCACACCGATTATGAAAGCTTTCCCATGCCGGCCGTGTATAGTGCGTCAAACAAATCTGACAGTCACCGCAGCCACGGCATCCTGGGGATGTCCATTCACCCGTGAAAGGATGTACAACCCAGGATGGGTCCCTTTCTCCCAGTAATCCCGTTTTCATGTCATGCTTATCAGGAATAGCCACAAACTCAAGCATATGGTCCTGCTTTGGGCGGTTGGCAACAGTGTGGATCTGGACCCCCCGGTTTCGCCCCTCCTCCATTGCCTTCTGGAACAACACTTTTTCTCGTGGCGTAGAACCGTCTTCCTCTATCGGGTTGAGATAGACGGCTTTCAGCTTTTCGAAACGGCCGGATCTCATCATTGCAACAATGGCATCGTCGATCGTCTCGTATTCCTCATACTCACCCCTTCTAAACCATTGTTCATCCTCTTCGAATGTTTCTTGTCCCCAGAGCACAAGCACTTCCAGAGAAGCTGGGAGCAGCCGAACGAAAGCGTCAACTAGCTCGTCGTGATTGATGAAATCGTCGTTGGTGCAATGCGGAGGTGAAGTATCATCATCGCCCATCTCCTGTATGTCCTCATTGATTCCCTCCTCATCCGATTGCTTATTCCTGGCCTCTCCAAGGGCCTCATTGATAATGTCTTGAATGCATAAACTTACTAGACCGAGGTTGTCTAGCCCCTGTAAGAGTCCAGGTTCATACGACCTGCTGTCGCGACCGTTTATGTAATCTGGCCTGTAGATGGTGAATCTGCGAAGGGACTGACAAGATGAGGAGTCGCCTAAATGTACGGGAATCATGTCGCCATCCATTAGCTCGTCCGCATTCTCTGGATGTCCACGGATTACCAAAGCCTCAAGAGCACTCGGGGCCATGAGTAGCGCTTCCCTGAAAGCCCACGAGTCGTCTCTAATTCTATCGAGGATGATCCTTTTCACGGAAGAACAGGCAGCTGGTAATTGAAAGCGCTCCTGTGCGTCGTCGACGACTTCGATGTCACCCTCGGTACGCATATACAAATTCCGGAAGTAGACCTCTTCGATATTCGGCAGGCGGAGTAACATGGCTAGATGATTTGCACGCGCACCTGCTCCATTGAAGTCTAAGGGATTTCGGGTAACCACTCCGACTGCCACACTCCGGAGGGAGATGAAGCTAATCGGCCATGAAATCGAGGCTACGAGGCTGCGAGAAGCGGACTTTCGCATCCACTCAAGACTCGTATGTAGGTCCCATTCGTTTTCAAGGAATCGAAGCGCTGTCAAGCGGGGTAAGCTGGATATGATGAGCATCTTCACAAATCCGTCACCGCCAGTTTCGATCTCGTCCCGAGCCATGTCGTGGTCCCCCTTTGTCGCGAATGTAAACTCTCGCAAAAAGGTATTGGCCAGGGATTTAAATCGATTAACTTCAATCACCGGGTTACCACCAGTCTCCATTGAGATGGAGCCGTCTGAATCAACACACCACTGTTGCCATTCATCCCACCTTACCCTGCTTCCCCAGACCTCATATTCGCGCACATGCCAGGCTTCGATAGCCTCCACGCCAGTAGCGTCCGACACGCTGTTCAAGAGCTTGAAGATGTCTGACGGTTCACGGTCAGAAGCAATGCGGCCGTTCTTGTATGCTGCAGCGTGGAGACGTAGTATGTGCGCTGACGAGTAATAAACGGACCTGCACGTCCTAGCGAGATTGTAGTGCCAGGAAGGCTCCAGGAACTGGTAGATGTTGTGAATGAGCTCCGCGGCCAGTCCTTCCATGGCGAGCGCGGATGGTGATATTCAAAAGTCGTTCTAGAGATCTTCCAATTGACAAAGGACGAGCCTTGTAGTGGATGAGGTTGTAAAAGTGATGGATGCAGGAAGAAAACAACAATGACCAAAAAACAGGCAGTGTAGCTACCTAGAAGATCGTGCTGACTGTGTTGAATCCCCACTGGAAGTATGACGCACAGCCATCGATTTCGTTACTCGTAGGATCTCAACCCGGTCGTCGGCTAAAGGAACAAGGAGCCAATGCTCCATTACCCTTGAAAATTCAACAGCTTTGGCCATCTATTCAATGACTTGAGACCTGCTTGAAAATTCCTGTTCGCTATTTGACGTCGAATATAGCTCTGTGAAAGCGATGATTAGAAGCAAGGATGATGCTAGAGTTGCACCAAGGCGTTGACATTCTACCTACAAGACCTTGCACAAATTGGGCTAGCAATTCTTAAGAAATAGAAACTTGTGGTTTTATACGAGCTAAGATTTATCTTGTATAAACTTCCCCAAGACCTGGGCTGAACGCAGAGAAATCGCGGCCTAGGTTGTCTACAATAGACAGAACCAAGCAACTTCAGGTCTCATCAATCGGACAACCCATCAATTTCCTGATTGCAGCTCTACCATTTGGTTGGAGATCACGCGAGCCTATTCCAGCCCAGATGCCCTTTGGGCGAGGAGGGGTCTCAATGCTATCCCAGCTTTGGCCATTGAACTGAAACCAACCGTCCTTCAGCTGGTCGAACAGATACAGATTCCGATTGTCGGGGTGTAATTGAGCAAACATTGTCGTCGCCCACGCTGTTCCACCTGGAGGTGCGTCTTCTCTGATGACAGTAACCGCGTAGCAGGCCTCGCTCCATGCGACCTGATAATAATTGCGTTGTAAGAAACACGACACTTTGCGGTGCCGCGGAGGGGCTTTGCCAAGAGCGGTAGCTGCGTTGCTGACTGCCTCATTCGCGATCTTTAGTTGCTCATCGTCAAGTCGAACGATTTGGTCCTCAGGGGCCTGGCTTGGATGTCCGGCGAAACTCCAATGAATGACCGTGTGTCCTGTCGAGGCGGCACAACACCCCCATTCAATGTCAGCGCCGTCGGCACCGCCTGATAGGCACACATCTTTCAAGCCCTGAAGACGTTCCATTGTGTTGCGAAGGAGGGCCAAGTGCTGTTGTTGATGGTAAGTAAGCTGTGGGCTCATCCGCCGACACGCAGTTGTGAAATGAACAGCCCGATGAGTCATCAGCAAAAGGTCATCAGCCGGCACAAGCCACATCGACCGTCTTCATGGGTGATGGACTTCATGGCTTGTGAGGTGAAACGTATCGATCCTTTTCCAGGAGCTCCTAATCTTAGATCAATCCAACAACTTCTTTAGAGTCCCGCAACGACGAAGATTTGTTCGAAGGAACGTTAAGTTGCCACCGTGGAGATATCTGGTGTCAAAGATGCCCACTCTTTGGGACTCATCACCGTTTACTAAGAACAAGTTATTGGGAATCTACCAAGGTTTTCCTCGTCTATTAGTCAAAGATCATAAGCCAAAACCCATGCCTAGCGCAGCACATCGTCGTAAGCGCCCTATCTCCAAGCGCCCTATCTCTGTTCCGATGCCCACGCCCTACTATGACGCCCTATGTTGCGCCCTTCACGCCCTACATTCGACTTGCGCCTTTCCAGATGGTAGCTTGTGTGAAAGGGCGCCATTGACTAGATACCCACGGGGCATCATGAAAAGGGCTGCTTTTACGAGATATCCCAGGTTTCATATTAGCTTTTTTATAGACAGAAAGGGTTTACAAGTGAGCGGAAACAGGTACGGTACAAGCTTTCCTGCACGCTGTAGCCAATGCAAATATATACAGCCAGATTCTATGGCTCTAAGGACCTAATAGACTATTACCGAAGCCTGCTCTACCAATGTTTTCCTCGGTGTAGAGGGTAGAATCTAGACCACTTCAGAATGTTGACATCTCCACCGACGAGAGCAATACCTTTCTAGGAGGCAATACGAGACGTAGCATAATGAGCTCTCGCGTCAAATATCCGTGCCCGGTATTGCAAATAAGTAGCGTGAGGTGTGATGTGATCGGGAGGGAGCTCCCGATCGCCGGAGTAGAGCAAGTCACGCAACCCTCTGAACGTTTTGAGAGTGAACTTCAAGTCAGCGGCTCCAAGTTGATCGATGGTCTAAACATGTAACATACCTCACCTCTGATGGATTCCAAAATTTCTAAATTTATTTGTAAAATCTATTCTATTACCCTCAAAATTTACAGATATTCCTTTACCAGCTCAGAATCTCCCTGCCGCTCCAAGACCTGTCGCACAAGGCTATCATTTATAGGAGTCGGTATCCCGACCTCTCTTCCTCTCCTACACCAGTACCCATTTATAAACTTAATCTCAGTCTTTCGCCCTTGCCGTAGATCAACAACCATGGAACAAGTTGTTTCAGCCGTTTTGATCAGGATCGCGTTCACTGTTGACTCCAATTTCTCCAACGCAAACCGACTGGTGACGCCCTCCAGGCCTTGAAGTTCCGGAAGTGCTTGTATGACAGTTGAGATTTCGGTGAGCAGGGCTTTTCGTATTTCCGGAATGGTGAATAAGAATTTGTTCTTGGCGTTGTTGAGCGCGCACAGGGGATTGCAGAATGCATTGACGCTCAGCTTCTCTAGCTGCATCTGGAATACGTCCAGGAAAGAATATGCAATAGCATTAAATCTCGGAACAAGAGGGAGGGCTTCCAAAAGATATGATGATGCGGCCCCCTTCTCACTGTTGCTTGGTGTAGATTCTGATCTAGGCACAAGTCCTAAAGATGTTGCCGCGAACCCGGTATGTGTGATGTTGAATGGGGAGTTTAGAGTGACGCCATGCGAAATGACCCCCGTTATGTAGCTTGGACGCGTCTGAGGATCTGGGAAAATCTTTTCGCTGACTTCTTCCATCATACCGGATCCGTTCTGGAGAAAAAGTATATGAGAGGACGAATTTAGTCGATGTTTCAAAGGTTGTAGGGCGGCAACTGTTTGCGCCCCCTTGACTGAGACAACGAGGTGGTCAATGATGTCCTCACGAACGGTCGATGCCACACTTTCTGGCTCTGATGTTGGAGATACACCATGCCACTTGCTGTCTTCAAGAACCTCCAGATTGAAGTTAGAATGGTCAATTATTTCTCCATCCCTCGTCTCCAGTATGATCCTACTTTCATTCTTCATATATTGGCCCACGAGAGACGATCGATGAAGAAGCAAAGTGACTGATGGAGTAAGAGGATATGGAACTTCGGCAAGTGAATGAGCTGCAAACGATCCAATGCTTCCAAGTCCCAGGACATGAACACGACGCGGCCTCGGCTGCATAGTAGTCATCATTTTGCTTGACATTGGCTTCAGGGGTGCTGGACATACACGCCGGGTACAACCCCAGGAAGGACAGGATAATCGCAACATTGGAAGCGTTAGAATTGAATCGAGAAAACTTAATGTCCAGAAATTTATGCGCCACAGTATCACCGAGGTTTACAAAATATTCAAGGCCAAAGCACTTGGTTGTTTGTGTAAGTCCTCGAAGCCACTTCCCCTTAGCCCCCGTTTGTCTTCAGGGCGTGATCCATATGAACCCCACTGGGTATGAAATTTTTCTCTTCGATGCCGATATCTTTTCTAGATTTTATGACCGCATCGCGACCTCAAACTGCGGCTCGAGTGGCATCAGGCTATGCTCTAGGGCGCGCTCTGCCCTGCTTGGCCGCTTTCAATGCTCCAAGACCGCCAAGTGGATATATGGCTTATATCCAATGAGAAGTGCAGGATTGTAAGCGCAGATCGGAGGCTGTAGGGCGCGGCCGCAGGGCGTAGGGCGTAGGACTCAAGGAGCAAAGTTTGCCGTGTCTGGAAGCAGACCGGATTAGTGTTAGTCTTAGAGAGGCGAATTACGCTGGCTTCGGTTCACAAGTAATATCAAAACTTCTTCGAATAGAGATGGTAGGATGCCTTTAATTTTGACGGCTGTTATACTCTTCTGTCATTCATTTCACCACGAGCCAGGGGCGTCGAGAACAAGCCTTTGAGACGACGCCTCCTGTGAGCTTTCCAGATGACGAGAATGCTGTCAAATTTTTGCCTTCGAGTATTCCTTATATTCCAAATAATGGCGTAAAAGCACTCGATAAATCTGAAAGGAGAACGACATGTAAGGTTTAAGAGCCTAGGCCGCCATACGGACCTAAATCTATGCAGATTACTCGTAGGAGCTAACATGTCACCTCATTCAAGTTCACTCTTCGCCTCGGCCGTCAGGTGATCCTCCTAAATGCCGGTTGCGAAACGCATCGAGCCAGACATCGTTATCCGCAATGGTTTGGTCCAACGGGTCCACAGAGTCAAAGACCACTTGCCTAGCCTCATCCTGGAACATCCTGTCTGTGGGCATTATCCCGAGCCTTATTTGCTTTCGAGCGAAACGAGCGAGATGCACTGCAAGGATATCAGGGAACATCATCGAATCGGTATGGTTCTGGACTAGATTCTCAGGTTCAGGGGCAGCTGTTGCACATTCAGGAGACTCCTGGCTTGAGACTTCGATCTGACGCCACTTGTCAAGGCAATATTCACTTGCACCTCGGATTTGAGACAGGTGATCCTTGTGACTTGTGGCCGAGAACGGGAGAGGCGCCCTTGATTCCGAACCAATCAGATAGGGAGCAATCGCATGGCGTACTTGAGCCGCAATGGAAGGGCCGAAGTCATGCTCTCCTTTCCATTGGTCCATGGTTGCACCAGATTTAAAGTGTCTGGCGAGGTGTTCAACACGAGCTTCCCATGTTTCCATCCTAATGTTGCAGAATCCGCACCTGGAGGCCACTGGAGGGCCTTCTTCCTTACATGATTCAATATTATCCGGGTTCTTCACCTGGTGAACATGCCTGAGATGCTGAACAAGGTGGTCTTTACGGATGAATCTGGGGGGCTCTCCGTCCACGTGGCAGCTACCATGGTAGTGGTCCGAGTTCAGATGTGCGTCAGTTGGGTTAGGAACACCGCAGTATGAGCACTTGACCTCTTTTGTCGCCGGTGAGATTATCGTCCCTGTAGAAGGAAAACATTTCCAGCTATCGAGGTTTAGATGAAGAGACTTCTCGTGTCTTGACCAGTCATATTTGCTCTTGAAAGAGTCGCAGCAAAAAGTGCAATGGAAGTTCCTCTTCTCCTGTTTCTTTCCTTGGCTCGCCGCTATTCTTGGGGCTCCCGTCCGCTTCGATACTCGCGATCTCACTCGGTCACTGCCTCGCAGCAGCGCCGAGCCCGCAGACGAGTTCGAACCACCCGTGGACCGGCTGGTCGCGCTGCCATGACTGACGATCGACCCAGGATGACTGCCTGCCTTCTGGCTACGCAAGCTCCCAGCGGAAGAACGGCTCTTCAGTGGCATATCCTTTATGGCATTTGCAATGTCGGACAACGATGCTGCCTCCATTTCTGGGGGAGAGTCCCTCCATCGCTGCAGCGGATCAGATGTCCCACTTGTTGAACTTCTCGCATTTGGTATGTCTATTGCTGTCGAGACACCTGATTGGTAATCCCCGTTATGGAAGTACCGGCTCCTGCGTCGAGGAAGCCCTCGGTGTTGAGTCTCCAGGGCTGGTGGGAGATGATCCTGATACGAAGGCGTTAGAAAAGGCGAGGATTCCAATGACTTATTTCGTGTTTGTATGTTCATGTGTCCCCATCCAGGTATGCTCTGTAGATCCGGGCCGGGCAAGGATGTGGACGGGCTGGCGCTGGGAATATCAGGGTACGCTGATCCTAAAGACCTCAATATTTCGTCATCGTTGACTCCTGGGCTCGAGAACCCAACCAACTCCGGATCAATGGGGGATGGTTGGGATGACAAGAAGTTACTTTGCTCCCTGTCATGATGCGTGTTTGGTCCGTGAATATTCTCTGTTGCCAATCCAAGTCGACGTAGGTCCAAGTCCGAAAATGTCAGAACTATTTTATTGCTATTAGCTTTGTTCATTGAGCCTAGGAACCATAGGATATATTACTATCGCCCTCAACAAAATCCGAGGGCTCAAATGGAGCTCGGCGCTGGGTGTCATTGCGTTCTTGGGCCATTATATCGCGGAGATAGAGCCGCAGCATTCACGGCTTTGGAAGCTGGGCCTACAAGAAATCTCAAGTTGCATGAGTTGGAGGATGAGAAGGAGACACAAGGAATTAAGGTTTAAGTCAGACTTTGGAGAAAACTGTCCTGTGACGTGCCGCGATCGGAGTGGCTCCACCAACCTCCCCCATGTTGCCGGGATTGACACAAGGCTTCTAGCGAAGGGCGTACTTGAATAGTGGCACCGGTTGCATCTGACAAGCCTCTTACAGTATGTAGTCTCTAGAGCACACACTCTTTTAATAATAAAGTTCTATCAACTAGAGGTTCCAGCCCTCCAAAATCAACCTCTGTGCCACCACGTCCATATATAATTTTTTCTCAATGTTATTGTTCCTGCCTGTTTTGACAAGTAACCATCTTCTCGAGATTCATACTTTACGCGGGCTTGCCTTTAACTTTTACTATCCGATTCTCAAGGATCCCAAGTGTGATTTTAAAGTACTCATAGTAATGTGCAGATCATTCAGAGTGAAGTTGAACAGAGTGGTGCGAGCTTCTCATTTGGGCTGTAATCTGTGCCCAGCTTTAACTAGAGTCATCATGAGCTACTTATATCTAGTAAATGCAGATCACATCAGAAGTCTCGAAATGATTCAAGCTTATGCTATTCCAAAGCATTCAGAACGAGCTTCTGGTAGTCTTCGACGGCCAACTCCAAGTCTCCCACAGTAATATTCTCATGGTCAGTGTGAGCCACGAATATCGTTCCAGGCCCGTACAAAATCTTGCTATAATTGCCCTCGGCCTTAAAGCCTGGGATGTCGGTTCCATATTTCATCACTGCTGTCTCAAATCCTATATCGAAGCTTGAATTAGCAAAGGGTTACTTATTTGTTAAGAAGGGAAAAGGGGTCGGAGAAAGTTACCATCAACATCACAGTCCAGCTCTACAAGCCCATAACCTTCTGAACAATCAAGGCTCAGACCAGTCGAGTCGATTTCTTGTATAATGCTATCCAAGCGCCCCTTCACGATCTTCTGGCCTCCATCTTCTGGACCAAGGGCGACGCGGATGGCCATGCCAGCCGACGCACTCGCAGCAATCACGTTGTTCACTTCTCCGCCCAACAGTTTGCCAACATTTACCGTTGTATTTCCAAACTGCTCGCTGGTTCCCAAGTCTGCAAGCAAAATCTCATCCAACGCATGGATCAGAAACTGTGTGGCAGATTTGCCCACTTCAGGATATCCGCTGTGTCCAGCGACCCCCTTAGCGTTCAAAGTGCAACCCAAGATGCCTTTGTGGCCGCAGGCGAGTTTAGCCTCAGTCGGCTCCCCGAAAATCACGGCGCTCAAATCAGTAGGATTCTCGATGAAGTAGTCGCTTAGAGCCTTGATCCCATCACCGTAGGCCTCTTCCCCGACAACGAGACCAACAGCAACATCAGTTGGGCTCACCTTGCCCGCTTTGACGAGCTCGTCGACGGCGATGACGATTGCCGCAAGGCTACCTTTGGCATCCACACTTCCACGACCGCTGATGATCGTATCCGTTGTAATGGGACCCTCTTCAATACCGTACCCAACGTGCGGGGGCACGGTATCAAAATGAGTTGTAAGAATAACCTTTGGGGAAAATTGAGTAATATTTCCCGCAGGAGAGGCTAGAACGTTGATGCGAGTATCTCCCTCTGGTGTATTAGCAACAGGCGGGACCTCCTGGGTGGTCACTGACCAACTGTTGTTCTGGAAGTATTCATAGAGCCAGCTTCCCAGCTCAGCTTCAAGGCCAGAATTTGAGGGGATGTCGACAACATTCTTATGAAGCTCGAGGAGGGCGCTGCGATAGGATGGGGTGTCACATGTCGCAGCAGCTGCTAGAGCTGTCAAGAGGAGGGCTGTTTGAGCATACATGATATTTTCCGTGTACGACTATACGAGGATACAGAGTTTCCATCCAGTAGGACCGCATAGTCCATCTTGAACAACGGGCTTGACATAAATACCCGAGGATGTCTTATCAGCCATTTACCCTGGAAAATTGGACCCTTGAATGGAAAAACAAGCAAGTCAACACCGATCAGCGCAGTTCTGCATGCGTTATGGCTCAGCTTAACCCTCAATGCTACGCTGAAATGCATCAATGTAGGCTCTTCCTTTCCCTGAGTGGATGATGAACAGCAGACCCAGAATTGACATCATCGCACCTAATGATGTCGACACTCGTATGCCCTCATCTATCGCCCCCCCCTTGTTCAGGGTCGTATTGAATTCGAGAAAAAGCACGCAAATACCCATGGAGAGATAACTACTTCACACTGCATCGTTTTTCTTACGGCATAGATTAGTCTTCGCAAATAGTCAAACATCACGATCAGTTTTGAGGGAGGGTCATTACACCTTAGCTTTTACTTTTCTTTCGCTTTTATACTGGCATCCCATTTAGATTATGCCTTCTTCAACTGGGGTCTCCAAATCCGTTCCTTTCGCCGGTTTCAGATACTCCCACTTTCTAGGCTATCTACGCTATCCAGTCCACCCCGGCACGGAGAATTCCTCTTTGAGAGTCGCCTGCGGTGCGGGGCGATGTCACTTCCTTGAGGGAATCCCTGATACTTACTCAACCCTGGTGAATCTAGAAGCTAGATTTTGTCAGTTGAGTCCGTCAAGCCTGTAAACGCGGGACCACCGCTAAACCTAGATTTGAGAAGGATGTATCTAAGTCGAAAGGCAACGAAATGTGCCGAGCGGGTAGATTGAAGTACCTAGATAATATACAATTCTCCTCTTCTAGACAACAGAAACAAACCTGCTAACCTCCATCTCAACAAATCCCCTAACTCTCTGATCACAAGCCGTGCTTTTTTGCAAGCTTCTCATCTACCGCAAACACCATCTTTCCCATCACATTTGTGCCCGAAATGAGTTCTTCCTGAACTTGAACCTCATCGGCCAAACGAACAACCTTAAAGACCTTCGGGATCAGTTCCTTTGTCCTGACCTTTTTCAGGATTGCGTCGAAATCTTCCAAAAACAGTTCCTTCGATTTCAAGTAATGGTCCGTCATGACACTGAAAAAATTTGTCCTCGGCTGCATCCGCGCGCCAAGCAGCGCGTGAAGAGCCGAGGGGCTGCTCGCCATCCCCGTCCCATCAGCCTTGATTTCGTCCATGACTCCGATAACAATCACCTTCCCGGTGTCTTCTTTGGTCGCCTGGTAGCTCTGAAGAAGGCTTTGCTCGCTACCCACGGCGTCATATGCAACGTCGACTCCTTGCCCGTCAGTCAACGCCTTGACTTGGGCGACAAGATCAGGAGCGCGACGATCAACGGGGGTGACACCCAAAGATCTGACATAGTCGAATTTAGAAGCAGAGCATGTTCCAATCAGCTTGAGGTTCAGATTGAAGGCTTGTGCGAGTTGTGCAACAGCAGTACCGATCCCTCCACTAACTGAGCCGATCAGAACGCTCGATCCAGGTGTGAGGTCAACCTCGCTGCGCTTCAGCATCCCCCAAGCCGTCATGTAGTTTAGCGGAAGTGCACAGACTAAGACCGGGTCATCGGTTGCCTCTATGGGGATAAGTTCTGTAACAGGCAGGATCGCATGTGTTGCATGGGCTCCCACTACACATATGGAGGCAACACGATCGCCAACGGCCAGGGCACTTTTGGACGCTGCTGAAGAACCAATGGTCACAACTTCTCCGACAAGCTCGTAGCCTGGAGTGAAGCCAGGCTTGGCGGTGCGAGGGTCTGGGTAGCCCCCTGCCCGTTGAATATTGTCTGTGCCGGCGATGCCAGCCGCAATGATGCGCACTAGGACATCATCGGGGGAGATTTCAGTCGGAAGCTCCCATGTCTCCCATTTCATGACAGACGGACCACCAAACTCTGATACATTCCATCGCCCGGCCTTGTCCGGAGTCGGGCTGGTATTGAAGGACATAGCGCTGGAACAAATAATGTGAGCAGAGATGGTTTTGGGTGCTTGAACTGGGCAATTTACGATGATATTTTATAAAGCCTATAGGATAGAAAATGCTATCTCTTGAGCCATGTTGCTCTTGATATACATGATGTGAGTCCGTGGCAATTCCACGGATCAGCACCACGGTGACTCCACGGCCTGAGTTGATTACACTAGCTCGTTTCCGACACATCCGACCACGGTTGACGTCTTCGCGTCTAAGCTTCCATGTTTCTATATATTGCTTTGAATAATCTATCAAGTTGACCTCTTGGATATACCTAGGCCTATGGTCCTCAAAGACGCAGCTTAGGAAAAAGTAATCGAGGCCGTGAGACGGAAACTAAGGCGAGAAAGGGCACAGGCGAGACCGAAACGCAAGGCGGCCACGGTACGGGAAGAGGAAGGGGAAGAGGACAAAGTCAAGGAAATACAACGTGCAAAGAAAGGTGAGGGGAAGAAGAGGGCCGAGAAAGAGGGGTCGGATGAAGAATACAGTCTCGGTATGTTTGGTTGAAATTGCGGTTTTATCCCAACCGTGATGTCGCATAAGCATTTCAACGGGGCCTTTATGCTGATGAGTATAAAAGCCATTGTACGGGATGACAACATGAAGAGACTCAATACATTAAATAATTGGCGCGAACATTAAATTCGACGAGCACGCCTGGCCCCTCACCTTTTCGACCTATTCAATCTCGAATACATACCATACCTGATCGTATCCTTTAAATCCCTAGCCCAGTGTGGATAGTCTTTTCTGACATAATGCATATCAGGAATTGTACGCCAACCAAAGCTGTATCGAGCTAATGGTAGCTCACGAGGCAAGGACTTGATCTCGTAACCATCCGCCCACGACTCTGCTGTCGCACAGGCTTCATATTTTTTAAATATGCCCCCGTATTTGGTATCTTCAGTATCTTCAAGCAAGACAAGCCGATGCAGATGCGGCAGTCGTGTTGGAACGTTCTTGGCCAGCAGCTGAATCAGGGATTTCATTATATCGAAAACATGAAACCCGAAACCTTCCTGCCATTTGACCGCCTTGTCAAGAAGCATGTCTTCCGAGAGAGCAAGCGTCACGATGTTGGTAGGGATACTCTCCTCGAGTGGCTGGGGGCTGTCTCCAAAACCGGCAAGCGAAATCAGTGGCACTTCGAGGTCCTTCAGGCGGTCGAACCCAGCAAGACGGCGGAAAGACCCCAAAAACGTCATGTCCGGAAAAAATCTAGATTGATATTGGTAAGGACGGTGGCCCCCTTTGATGTCCAACCGGAAGAGCAATGTCTCCAGCGTGCGTCTGACTTTTGAGAGGATTGCAACAATCTTGTCAAAGTCCAATGCTGGTGTCAGCCAAGGGTCCTCTGAGTCATCGTATTCTCAAGTCCAGAGGAGTGACTTTAGGTTCCGCGTGAGGCTGAGTATCTTGCCCATGTGTTGGTCAGAGAGTCGTGTGATATCCAGCGAAGTGAGGTGGTCCAAGTTCGGCGCCCCAGCCGGCCACCGGAGTTTGGGACCCATGCTACAACATCTTTGACTGCCGATAGATAGAACAAGGAGTTGACATCTTCGAATGTATCATTTCTCGCCGTTCTTTGATAATCATATCCTTTGAAGTACTTGATCTCTTTGAGCTGGTCCAGTGCAGGTAGTTCACCATAAGCTTTAGCCTGCATGACCTTGCCGATGAGTTCACGACCATTGATGAAGCTCCTCATCAGCGCGAGGCGTTTCGTGCCAGAAGAAAGGTTGGCAAGTAAGAGTGCAGAAAGTGCCTCCAGACATGTTTCGCCTGAGTGGAACTTTTTGATCCAGAGCTCAGTGAACGGCACGTTGGTCTTCTCGATGGTAGCCAGACACTGCTCCTTGAATGCTGTATCAAGGCTTTTGAGATCTATCGCACGTGAATCGTCCTGGCCACCAAAGCCCCACCCGTTCAATTGAGACAGTATCTAGATGCTGAAAAAATTCTGGTCTCCGGAGAAGAGTGCGAAGAAGGGGCACGATTCGGGGGATGCACAGGAAGCTGTACTCCAAAATGACGGAAGAATAGAGAAAGGGCTCGGCAGAGCTACGAAGAGACTTGCTCGTAAGACAGTGCTTCAGATGGGAAATATTGGAGACGAAGCCACAGATGTGATAGATGATCTCATTCGGGGCATCAGTAAGTGGTGCCATGGTGAATAGGCGCACAACGGTTTGGCAAATGGAATGGGAATCTTAAAAGCTGAAAGGGCGAGAAATAGATGCTTGGTGTGGGGGAATGACAATATGCAGCGATGAGCTATATATCCAGGCATACATGTATTCTAGAGTTTCATCCAACAGCTGGGTGTGTAACAATTATGTTGGTGGGTTACGCTGGTGAGTGGTGTCCGACGTATAATACCACATTGCTAACATACCTCAACTCGCACAAACGAGATTGCTGTGACGATTAAGCCAGTAGGCAAAGGGTAATCCTTGCCTTAGGTTTCCGAGATGGCCTTATACGCTGCCACAATTGCAACGTGAGTGGGGAAGTTGTGAGACTGCAGAGGTACTGTATGCAGCCAGGCAGAGAATAACCATTCATTTTCAAATACTGCACTTTTTGTTCCAGACCAAACCCAGCAGGCTTGCATTATTTAGGGAGGACTTGGGGGTCAAAGCATCGGCCCGCCACAGTTCACAAGTCTGACTTCTCACCTCCTCAAGGCCATATTTCTTAGCGTTACTATTGGCTGCCCAGCAAGTTCTACTGCTTACATGGACCCATCATTCAGACCGAGCCACAGTAGGAGGCTGCTCCGCATTTCTGTGCGTGATACGTGCAGGCCAGAACAACGACGAACTGTCATCAACCATTCAACACACTTGGACTGCGTAGACAATGCCGGAGTCCTCACACGCTGGCTATGGCCAGTCTTTCGTCCCTTTCCCCCGTCTCCCGGTTGAAATCCAGATCTTCATCCTGGAACTAGCCACAGGTCACTCCTCATTTTTGTGGGCTGAATGGTCGGGCCCAGGACTGACCATGCTGGCACCGATGGTCACAATACCAGAGCTCAGCGAGGGGGACCTACCCGGCCTCATCCCGTACTCTCTGCCCGACGGTATGCCGAAGACTCTGCCAGCTTTTCCTCTGCCAGGTGGACTTCCAGACCCGTCAGCACCGGCAGATGCGTGGGTTGATTGGGAAACCTACGAGGCTATGATGCAGCCCAAGCAAAATAGTTTGAGCCGATTGACCAATTCTTTAAGAAAGTCTTTGGGACAGACTACAGTGACTGATGAGAATTGTCAAAATACTCTCGAGTGTAACCCGTTACTGGAATACTTGAGAACATTCTCCCTGAGTCGCAAAATAGCTTTCTCCAGGGCCATCATCAAGACAAATCAAATACTGCCAGCCAATACAACATCACACAGCAGTAGACCAGTATTTCACACACTTAATCATGGAGCCTTAAGCAGCAACATTTTCAAAGACTTGAAAACAGGGAGGAATTGCTTTGCCTTCGTTCTCGGCAACGACAGGTCCACTGAGGCGCCTGAAGCTTTGATGCTGCAGAAAGTCACCGACCCCAGCAAACAGTACACTTTTGTTTCGGCTTGGCTTGCTGATATTGAGCGCTGCATATTTGGGCATCGACTGAGCTTCTCTCCTGGGCAGCAAAAGCTGGACAAGAGCAGGTTCAAGCAGGTCGATTGGGCCATGTGGTGGAGGCCTGACTTGGGCGCTCGCGCGAGGCGACCAGAGGCAAACCACCCCTTCTTCATACCCCCCGAGACCATCCTTTCGATATATTGCGCTATCTTGCACCGTTTGATCGGCGATTACGCTCACACTACAAGAAACTGCCCTGCGGAGCATGAGTATGGAGACGCCATGTATTCCTCTGGTGACTGGTACTTCCGGCTTCTGGAGACAGGGAAATGCAGTCGCTGCGGGAAGCCGTTGTTGGATGATCTTCTTCATAATTTGCCCCAACTTATCGACGAGGATGGCCATATTGATGTCTTAATCTTACTGCAGAGGGGAGCTTTTGAGAGGCCGGAGCTGACGATAGATGCAAGAAGCCATGAGCTATATGTTTAAGCCAAGTCAGATCTCTTGGGGTCAATAGTTTAGCAGTTTGGTATCTAACGAAAATTGTATTATGGCTAGATTGTATGCTCCTACTGCTCGGTTCTCTGTGTCTTTGAGTTCATCAAGAAAGGGAATGAAAGGTTCGAATCAAATCAATAAACCAATATTCATCAGCGCTAAATGAGAATTATATCAACCTTCGATCTCCAATTGCTTCCTTTCGCGCACCATGTTCAACAGCCTCTTGGCCGGTTCACTCCCATCTCTGGAAGATCTGTTCTTGACTAAACTCAAGATGACGACTTTGAAGTTCTGCGACAAATCCTCCCATACAAATTCAGGATTGAGGGCCTTGATGAATATCTTCATAGTCCGAACAGGAATCTTGAGAATATTGCAGACATCTTCAGCCGACAAGTCCTTCTGCATTGTGTTGATGAAGCTAGCTTGCAGTGATGACTTGTAATTCGAGAACTGCTCCTCCGTACTCTGCAGAGACAGATCTTCTTTCGTCACCGCGAGTATGGTTTCCTCGGCCGTTTCTATGGCTTCAAGCACGTTCAGCCTCTTTCCTGTCAACATCTCGTGGACAAAGGCCTCGTCGAGAGGCTCAATCTTATCGCCAAACTGGCCTTCTTTCCCGACCTGCCAGGGCACGCGATTAATCTCGGCGTCGCTGAGCACTTTTCTTGTCAACTCAAAGTTGGAAGCCTCCTCTCCCTGAGTAATATCTTCTCCAAACTCGGCTTCCAGCAGCTCTTTGTACGGCTTGATGTTCTGTACCAGAAGCAACTGAGGCTTCACTTGCCAGAGGGCAGCGATCTGACTGTGCTTTTCAACCAAAAGCTGGCAGGCTTCCTTCAACTCGGCCCAGTCATTGGTTCTGCAGGCCGTCGCTACGCGACCCTTGAGCTCCCCAAAGACAGCCGAGCGCTTGTTGTAGATGTTGGCAGCAGCCAGGTCGTCGTTTGCAATCCTCTCACCTCTCTCGGAGAGATACTTAAGATACTTAATCATCTTGGTGTAACTCTTACTCTGCCTCTCCAGCGAGTGCGGTAGGTTGGCCAAGAGACGAGTAGCAACAGCCGCCAGGTCCACGTTCTCCTCTGTGAGCATTCGCATGAAGACGGTAATGATGCTGCGGCAGTGCTCGAGCTCAATGTTCCGGAGCCTGCAGTATTTGATCATCTCGGTCACGCGGTTTCCCTTGATCTCTTTCACGTCCTCTCCCTTGGTCACCACCCGCAAGATGGCCTTGTCAAGGAACCTCTCCAAGCTTGCATAGAACCACTCTCGTTGCCAGCCGGTGTAAGGGTATAGGTCGACAACAGTATCATACCATACCCAATCCGCGTTAGTCGTCGGGAGGTCATACTTGGGATTCTGGCCAAACAGCTGCCAGACCATGCTCAGAGGACGTACCCCCGATCCGGCGATGGTCAACAAGTTGCCATACAGTCCGCGCATTAACTTCGTCACGGTATCCTCGGCCTGCTTTACCACCACTGGGGCAGTCGTCCTCATCGCCGCGAGCTTGGACATGGCGGCCATGAGCAGGGCGCCCATCAAGTGGCCGATTTCCGGGGCTCCGGCTTGGAGATTGTGCTCTCTCGACGCCACAGCATTGCTAAGAGTGTCCCTCACCATGATCCTCAATGCGGCGATGTGTGCTTCGTTGCACTTCTCCATCCACCTGACACCATATGGACTCTCCAGATTGACGAATTCGTCCCAACAAACCCAGGCCAACATGGAGCCAACGCCTTTATCCTGGCCTAGATATGGCACAGCCAAGATAGGGTGAGTCGGTCCAGCTTGGCTTTGAAGAGGACCGCTGTGGTCGCTCTGCGATTGCTCAAGGATGATTCCAGCGTCAAACCCCTCCAGGTGGAGAACTCTTGAATCAAGGTTACAGCACGAGCTATAAAAGAAGAGGTCAGTTTCAATATGTCCATGAGAAAATAAATGAGAAGTGAGCTTCAGATGGGTGGGTACAGTACCTGGCATCAACAGCAACCGAATCCAAGTTACGCAGCAGACGGCAATATGAATCAGTCTCAATGTTCAAGAGCATGACACCCATGTCCATGGCGTGCTCTTCAAGATATCCTGCCAGAGTCTCATAAGTCATCGACTTGGCAGCCTCAACGTTGCTATTAATTTGAGCCTGACGAACAAGCCGCTTCAGGTCGTGGGTTCGCTTCGATGTTGTCTGGGACGACATCATGTTGGCGAAGCTTGAAGTGATTGGCTCAAGGGCCTTTTGTATACGCTTACTGGTTCTTCGGAGATCTCCGAGAAGCTCGTTCTTCTTCTTCACAGATTCCGGGTCCGAGGCTTGGTATTCATTCTTGAAGAAGTGGATGTAGGCGTCCCTCAACGGAGCGACGGCGTTGCTCACCTTGATGGATAGTGAGGACACCAGTAACTGAGAGAGATCTTGCAGTTCTTTCTGGTTCAGCAGTACCTGCAACTGTGGGATCGCGGCGGAGATGTCCTCTTCCATATCATTCAACTTCTCGATTGGAAGCTCAGCAAATAGATCCTTGAGCTCTTGCGGCTTGACCAAGTGATTCAAGTTGGGAAGAATGATAGTGTTCTCATCAGCAAGACTGATAATTCGCTTCACTCTTAGGTCAGTCATGGCTTCCATGCCTGCAGACTCGACGATAGAAGTCACATCAGAGCCAAATGCCAGTTTAGTCGTATTCAGGATAGAACTGTTGGCAATACCCCTGTAGAAATAATACTTATTAAGGATTTGCACAAGAACCAGCGACTGCGGGCCTGAAAGTGCCGTCACGGCATTGATGTTCGCCGAGTCCAACAAAGACAAGACCTCATCAGAATTCCTGGGCTCATTATCTGGCTTGAGCTGCACGATGAACAGCGCGTTGAGCCTGTAGGAGCTGGCAATGTTACGGGCATTGTCTGTCATCCTGTCGTCGACGATGACGATGATGTTGTCTAAACCCCCGTAATAGTTTCTTAGGGCGGCCTCCTCTCCAAACGGGATATTGGCAGGGACTTTTCCAGTGGCCAGAAGTACCGGGCCTTGAAGCTGCGAGCCAAATATGCAGGGCAAAACAACACTGGACGGTTGGGTCTCCGTGGACAGCTCCTGATTAGGGAGCTTGAATTCAAGATTTGTGCCAAATCGGATAATCTGTGTCTCTTCCGTATTGATGAAGGAGGGCACAGATACGGCGTTCGTGACAAGCAACGCACTTCTCTTGGCAGTAATATTGGATAGATCTTCCACCGTTGAACAAGCTTCTGGCATCTCTGTGCCATTGCCAAGCACTGTTTTCTCCAATTAGCTTTGATTCTCATTGACGCGTTCTTATCAATTCATGAGATCATATATGGTAGCACTTACGTTTCGGGGCAGTCACTCGAGGAGGAGTGATGGTGAACTCGGCACTCTGTATGGCTTCCAAGAAGGACGGGCTTTCTAGTCTATTGGTAGAGCACATCATGTCCACATCTGTGGTTGCCTTTGGCAAAATGGAACAAATCAACGATTCTTCGTCACGCTTGATTACCAGTGGGCAACAAATCGTTGCATCACCAATGGTGGCCGCATCCAAGGGCACTGGAATAATGTAAAGAATCTGTGAGGGTTGATGAGCATGAATTCATGTTGGGAAACCACGAAAGGATTTTGAGCGGTACCTTGTCCACATGGTCGGCAACCATTAACGCAGGACTGGTCCCTAGGAATCGCGTGATCTTGGTAGACTGGTAGCCGGAGATGAACACGCAAATTTCCTTCTCTGTCAGGGACGGGGCATCGATCTTGACATAGTCCAAGAGATCCTGCCCGTTCAGAATATCACCACTGTGGCTGATGCCTGAGAAGGTATTCCGAGCAGTCCAACAACACGTGTTGCATGACGCATCCGCAAAGCAGAAGTCATAGTAGGTTGGTGTTCTCTCAGAGACGGCCAGGATGGTAATCTGGCCTGAGACGATGGGGATCTTGAAAGTCGTGTCGGGCGCTTGCATGATTTGGAAATCCTCAAACACAGCTACGAATTATCAGTGTCTGATGACCACATTGTGTAGTGTTTAAACATAAAAATAACGAGTCAGAATGAAAGGAACACCTACCAAGGTGGTTCCGGAAGCCAGCCATTCGCCTCAACAGGATCTCGCCCATCTCGCCCAAATCCACGGCATTGAAGAAGAAATCTTCCGGGTAGGAAGAGATGTCAATCTCATCAACTCCATCGTTGGTACGACACAGCAGAGTATGCTCAGGGCTAAAGGGGTGTGCAGAACCGACAGGGAGTTCCTGTAGGATCTCCTGAATCTGCGCTTTCGAGGTCGCCAAAGGGCTGAAGTAAGTCTTTCTGACCCGCTCCATTTTGCCAAAGATCACCAATGCACAAGGCAATTGTGAAGTTGATTGGGAGTATTCTGAGGAACTCTCTTCTTCCCAGGAAGAATCGAGGGGGCGAGCTTCTTATTTATCATGCTACTAGTGGGAGACGGTTCGATCTTACCGCATGAGTCATGGCTGTGAAGGACCCCAGACATGACTGGACTGGTCTAATCTAATTAACGACATACTTCCTGCATGGCTGATGACTCTGAGGGTGGGCTTACTTTTTCCCCTCTTTAGTCCTCTTTCACCCTTGCATCAACCACATAATTGCTCAAATCTGCCTTTCACCCGTCTCCGCATACCCAGCCACAGCCGGTGTGGCAGTGCCAGCCCCTAGATCTAGATAGCGCCAGTTAGTGAGCGTCTCACGCCGAGGATGAAAATACAAGTAAATTACACAATTTTACCATGTTAAGTCCACAGATTCGGAGGGTAATTCCTTACTTAGTCAACTAATCTACTCGCCGAGCACATTGAATCTTAGATTTATGCTATGGCAGGCGCAGCATTATGTTTAGAACCTTGTTCAAAAAGGAAACCCTATCTTTGCTACCGTATGATACTGATGGTGCCGACAATAATTTGATTTCGTACATGTGTGCCTGTTTCATTTGCATCATACTTCTAATGATAGGCATCAAATTTTTGTCTTGTATCAACAAGCCGTTAGTCTTAGAGAGAGGGGGAGAGACAAAGGGAGCAGGTTTACATCGCGGCTATAGGGTAGCCTATCAAGACGCTATCATCAATGGTAGATGACAGGCATGTGCCTCTCATACAGAGCTAGTCCTTCAGTAAAGGAACCAGCGTTCGACAAGATACGTAATAACAAAAGAAAAACTCGGTACTGTAGCTCTAGCCGAAACTCTGTGATGCTTAAACTTAAGGTTCACCCTTGACGCCCAGCAAGAGAGAGCTACAATGGAGCTAGCATCATCAAAGTCTTCAGCAACAAAGCTCGTTGTAACTTTTATTCAGCATGACTCACTAAGTAGATAGCTAGTTTCCCCTCTAGAAAAAAATCTGGCTAACACTCAAGAGCAGGAGAGCTAGAACGGGCGAGGAACAAACAAGAGCAAGGCTCACGTTTCAGGGAAAGACGACAGAAGTGTGAAGTTCAGAGATAAGTCCAAAACAGCGAGGCCATAGATTATTAAAAGATGGTCAGAAATGCACTGAATCCGAGGATTGCTAAAACAAGATGAGCAATATGTAGATGAAGAAAGAGCCCGGACTATCTATCTAGCATCAAGAGCTGGCGGGGAAACAAAAAAGGACATGAAAAGAATGAAGTAAAGCAAACCCCAACATAATACAAATTCCTATCAAAGGCATGGATGAAAACTCATTTTGTTTGGCCAGGAACAATTGACACACGCGTGGGTATATTCGAGACAGTCGTCGATATGTTGGACCTACATGACCATTCTAGGATCCAGAGCAGAAATGTCGGCACTCGTCGCCTTCCCATCGAAAACCAGCTCGCTAATAACCTTGCCCGTTGCCGGCGCATTGTGGATTCCCCAGCAGCTATGCCCGGAAGCAAGCAGCAATCCGTCTATCCAAGTATTTCCAATAAGAGGGTTCCCCGAGGGCACATCCACGGTCGGCAGGTAACACGCCCTCCTACGCGTCACAACTCCGTCGCGAAGCTCGTCCGAAATGCTCGCGACGGCCTGCTCGATCAGGTCGCACGCCGCATGGTCGATCTCGACCTCGTCAGTGCCGGCTGGCAGCGGCACGCGCTCGTCGCTCTCTCCCGCGATGTACACCTCGTTGTTGGGGCGGGAGTAGATCTCCGGGCTCACAACGCGCACAAACGGCCGCGAGCCACTCTGCATCTCGGGCTCGGAGAGGTAGTCCCTTGCGGCCGACGCAGGGTCGTGGACGGATGCTGTGTGGAGGGGTGAGGCGGCTTCATCTGAAGGGACGGTGATGTCGGTGAAGAGGCAGTAGGCTGAGAGGGGACGGTTGGGCTTGATGGTGACACTGTGCGCTCGTAACGCGCGGATGGGCACTGAGGGGAGCAGCGCGGGCGTCCATGGGCCCGCGGCTAGAATGACGATATCCGCAGGCATGGATATCGACTGTGCGGTGGGTTTGTGAATGTAGCGGACGCCCTTGACAACCTCGGCGCCGTCCTCGACGACGGATTCAATCTCCTCCACTGCCGCTTCCTGGAGGACCTTGACGCCTTCTTTCTCGGCAAGCTTGGCCATCACCGAGGTGAAGAGGTAGGGCTGGACCTGGGCCGTCTCCTTCCGCGGCGCGATGTCCTCGTACTTTGAGATTCCATCCGCGCGGAACCAGTCCAGGTCCTCTGGCAGGTCGACACGTGCGGTGCCCTGGGGGTCTTTATTGAGCTCTCTCTGCTTCCCGAGAGGCGCCCACGGGATCATCGTGCGAGCCCATGACAGCCAGTCCCCGTTACTGCTGGCTCTGCGCTGCTCCTTGTCCAGATCACGGTCTCCTGCCGTGATCTTGCCGCAGCGTATGGTGCGGAATCCCCAGGCCTTGGCGCCGTCATGTTTGGCAGCCAGCTCGGCATGGAGATCAAAGCTGAGAGACACGAGACTGGCCGGGTACGCCCACTGGGCGAGGAGGCCACCCGCTTTGCCCGAGGCACCACCTCCTATGGACGTGGCCTCGAGCAGGGTGATGTGATGACTGGAGGGAGAGTAGGCCTGGTGACGGGTGAGATAGTAGGCTATAGAGACGCCGATGACGCCGCCACCTGCAGAGATCGTGTGAGTTTCATATTCAGGTCCGCGGCCCGCCTCACTCGCAGGCAGGCCGGGTCAACACCTCGCAGGCGGGAACTCACCTATGATGACAATGTTGAGATGTGACTCGCTGCCATGATTAGCCTCATGCCTAGCGGCACCACCACCACCACCGTGGGCGGTCATGGTTAGAGCGTGGGCGTGGGGCTGGGGCTGGAGGCCGGTGAGTGCCTGAAGCCAGCAGAAGAGAGGAGAGGGGAGACTCGAAGGGGCAAACGGCGCGTCAACGATCGATGCGGTCGGTGGGATCACTGCACACGTTTTTTTTTTCCTGCCAGCCCTGCCTTAGCCGTAATATCTCCCATCGGCTGTGCTGTCCCAAGGCGTGGTATGGGTCGATGCGAACAGATGGACTGGGCCAGCCAGGGCCGACTCTTTTTCGTGATTCGTCACTTGACGCTTCTACCCCTCCCGGCGCGCGCCACACAGAAGTGGCGCCATTTTTGCATTCTGCCCACCTGCCCCCTGCCCGTCAAGCCACACCGCCCTGCCCAACAGCGGGTCGCTGCGCCTGGCAGCCAGTTGGAGGCAGCTGATTGCTGCTGAAGGATCCCCAAATTCTCCTTTCGGGGGTCGCAATGCCTGCTAGCGTGTCCAGACCTGTGGCGTCCAGATGAGAGAAAAAACTCCGGGCCTCCCGCGCTCGGATGTCGAGCCTTTTTTGCTGTTTGTGATTTTGTGTGGTTTGATGATGCTTTGTCATCCAGCTCGCGCCTACTTGCTACCCTAGACCATCCGACTCACCCTTACTCTCACCGACTCATCACTCTCTCGTTTCAAATTGCTTCTGTGTCTCATATAATGAGTGAGGCAGCACTTGGCTTACAATTGCTCACAATGATCTGTTGAAGGTTTGGACTCTCAAGTGTGTGAGAAACCACATTGCTGCTGCTTTTCTCACTCATGCATACACCAAGGAAAGATTTTCGTGCCCACGCATGAATCAAGCTGAAACCTGTCTGAGAGATGAAACGGCAGCCCCCTAAAAGCTTCACGTTCCTGGTCAGCTGAACCAGAAACTGTTCATCTAAAAACATTCTCCCACATCATGTCTCTCATCTCGGTCTCCGACTTAATGATTGGTTTGGAATTCCTACTCGTCGCCTCACCTAACCTCAAGCTCTCATACTGCCAGCGCTTACCAGTGACTCACGGCTGATGCCGTCTCACAATCAGCTCGATCAGCTCAGGTAGGTGAGTGGGCTCTACGGCCACGCTGATCATCAGCACCACCGGCGACGGCCGTCATGCCCGCGAGCACCTCACGCAGCCGCAAACCACAGATGGGTCGCAAGAAGAGGCAGAGAGGCTCTTTCTCACCTGCCACCCAGGATCAACATCCCATTCTCGGCTGGATGCCCCGCGCAAAGGATTCCCCGACGCCCACGAGCACCGTACCGACCGGTGCCAGACCTGCCTGTCTCGCCGGTGGTGCGTTTATGCGTCTCTGGTAGCGCTACAGGTTAGGCAGGTCGACCTTTACCGGGCCCGTAGAGGCAGCCGGGACAAAGAGCTTCCCTCGCGTCGATGATGCCAGAAATATGGTTATTATTTTGGCGCAAAACTGCGACCTGCCGTATTGACTGCGCGGTCCTTCGCGCTGGATCTCCGGCCATCACAAATCCACGAGCCAAAAGGGTAGGAGATCACACTGGCATTGGACAGCGCTTCCCTGGTGCCACGCCCAAACCCATCCATCAACCATTCCTCTTCCCCCCAAGACAGTAAGCGCCCATCCACTATCGAGCACCCCCTTTAGCCCCCTGTCGCGGTCCCAGACGCGCTGATTCGCTCATGGCGGTCGAATTCCCCAGGCGGATGAAACGGGAGGTAGATCCGCGGACAGCCCTATGGTTTGCATTGTGAATGACGAGTATTGGCTGAGGACGGGTCTCCTCCCACTGTCGCAGGTTCCGGTGGGAAGCGTTAGTTGAAGAGAGCCCGCGACGGCTGCAGGCAAGTCTGGCAGTAGAAAGGAACTTGAGAGGAAGCTATTGGGGGAAGTGGCCGCCAAGAGGACGATCGCACGCGAGCGCTGGCAGCGAGTAAGGATGATTAGCATCAATAATCCCGACAGCGTGGAGTGTATATTGATTTCAGGTTGGGACGGTGACATGCGACGAGGGTGCATCCAGCCAAACAGGCAGTGGGGGTCGAATGGATGCCGGGCAGGCTTCTTGATCAAGTTAATTATGGAATGTGTGGATAGATTGATTGATTGACTCGGGGCTTTATCACACCCCTGGGCGATGCTTCTGCAGTCGTGATTTGATCATGGTATATGCTCTGAAGCCTGGGTCATCGGCCCACGGTGATGGTAAGTGTGGTGATGAGGGTGTTGTTCTATTCGCCGGATTTACCTGATACGGAGAGAGAGAGCCTTCCATCACATCACGGCACGCCCACGCCCAAGCCCACGCCCTTGCCAGTACGGGGAAGCTGGTGATGGGGAAGGATGGCGGGACCTCTCTCGCACGCGAGTTTGCTTGTTGATGGCCGTAAGGCTAGCTGGGAGCGCACATGGAGGAGTTTTTCCACTTACTCGCAGAGAACCAAAATGTCTCAATATTGACAGCCAGATATAAATATCGGATAGATCCTTTGGCGGGAGCATTTGCCGACTGTCTGGCGGTTGAACCTTGGAGTATTGAAGCCCAGCCATCACATCACATTGTCGTCTGCTCCCTTATACTTGAGCCATAACCATTTCTTCCAAGTTGACCCATGCTTGTTCATATACTACCGCGTCCAGAGAGCTGGGAGAATCCTGCTCAGTGTCCCTCGAAAACCTGGCCCCGAGTTCATGCTCGTTTAATTAACTTATCCACTGCGCCCAGCAAGCTGTTTGAGATATCTGAGTTCGGTCGCGATACGATGTGTTCCTGGGCTAGAGACGGCACTACAGCGCAGGGGTCCAACGGGTGCGTCACAGCCCCCTACCATGCCCCCATCCCACTATAACACCAGCAGTATAGCCGGCATCAGGCCCGGCGCCCGCTGTGGTGCACTGAGCTAACAGGCCTAACTGGCGATAGCACCAGTTCTAGCACCAGCACCTTCGCCAGCGGAGACTCGCCCATGCTGCAGCGCTATTTGCTGGACCAGTCCACGGGGCTTTCGGACAGGCTGATCCGGCAGGCCCATCAACCAGAGTCGCACGCTGCACCGCCGTCCAGTGTGCCCTTTGACGGGCTGTCGAAGGAGCTCGATTTGCTGGCGAAGAAGACGTAGGGATGGAGAGCGGGCGGGGACTTTTTTCATGCATCACACATACATGCGCACGCAGGCACACACACACACACCTGCACGCGCGCAACACACACACACACACACATTCCGGGGTACTGAAATAGCAGTACTAATACCGTCTGTACCATAGCTGCATGTTCGCTGTATCTCCAGCACCTTAGGCGCTAGGCGCTGTTGCCTGGTAGCCGAAAGGCCTTTTGGGACGGGCACAGCGGGATCAGCCAGCACTGATTGGCCATCCATCCACTTGTACATATGTATCTCAGCTGGCCATTGAGCACAGCAGACACAGAGGAAAAGAACTCTTGTGTGTGACAGACGAGGAGGGGCAGATACAGGCATAACTGAGCTAATAATATTATCATCCTTCCGTTTATGCCACCTCGGTCAACCCTTTGCGCGTTTTTAGTCTTGTCTGATGTCCCGACCCTCACGCATCAGCCCGTGCCTGTCACTGCTCTGCCACGCGAACTGCTCGTCGTTCGCCTGGGCCTGGGAGTCAGGCAACCTTCCGTCTGGTCGCTTCTGTGGGAGGATATATCCAGATACAGATAGATGGGAGGGGCGGGCACGGATCCAAAGGGGTGGGCCCATTGTATGACCAGGACCGTTCCGCGACCTACTCTGGAACTCGAGGTGTCAGACGTTTCCATTTAGCCCAGAAGAGCCCAGCTCTGGATCAGACAGGCAGGTGAGGACCGTCCCGGGACTGTGAGCCTTGTCTGGGGTGGGGAGAAGAGGTGGAGGCCAGCCATGGGTGAAGGGTCTTGATCCCTGCTCCCCCTTCCCTTGGTTGATCCATCCACCCCAAACGTGCCTCTCACCTATCCCTCCTGGCCATTCCCCTCCTTCAGCTGGTCTGCCTACCCGCATTGCATGTTCCTCGCCTGGCGTGTGCTTGTGTTCTGTTGTGCTCATTTGTCGGTCCCTCCTCTCTCTTCCACCTTCAACACCATCCCAGACCTGAACCTGAGAACGGCCAGATTCCACATTCTTTTGCATCAACCAGTCCCTCCTTCATTCATTCGCTGCGGCCAAGAACGCCTTGACGGTGAGAGACGTCGCCGTACCAAACCACAGCTCGCCGCCTGCCACTACGCTCGGCGCATCAGGGCCTTGGACACGGATGACCGCGAGCCACCACCACCATCACCACCGCCGTCACCACCACCCACCAGAACCAGAACCAGCAGCAGCAGCAGCAGCATCGCCAGAAGCAGAAAGTAATCCTCACCCAGTTCCGCTGCCATGAGCTCCGAGGACGAGCTCCACGCAGCCACCGGGTTCCACCAGCTGCCGCTGCGCATCCGCGACAAGGCCAACGGCATCAACGGGCTCAACTCCCTCCACAAGATCACCGTCGAAGTCCCCAGCCGATCCCTCACCGCGACACCAAACGCACCGAGCCACCATCAGCACCATCCATCGCTGTCGACCGCTCCCTCCCGCTTGCACAAGCGCTGCCCCGAGTCGCTCCAGTTCCTCACCAGCAATGCGCGCCTCCGGTCTCCCACCCAGTCGTCCATGTCCAGCATCCCGGACTCGGCCACCACCTACTCGCAGTCGACCTTTGCCAGCCCCGTGAGCTCCAGCTACGCCAGCGATCTCCAGGAGTTCTTCACCGGCTCGCGCCCCTCCAGCCGTGTCTTCCACCGCCACAAGACTTCTGTCACGACCTGCTCTACCCTGATCAATGATGAGGACGAGACGCCCGTCGTCCACAACATCAGCGACAAGATCGACCAGTACCGCAGCGCCGGAGACGTCACGCCGCGATCAGCAGATGAGATTGAACCCGTGAGGTGAGTGCGCATTCCTGCTTTCCATCTGTTGAAGGACTGACCAATTGACCCAATTCGCAACCTCCAGCCCGTCAACAACCGAAGCGCCAGAGAAGGAATTGCCCCCTCTTCCCCAGGAAGAGGAAGACTTTGACGATCGCCGCCTGACCCTGACCCTGACCAAGCCCTGCCCCCCTCTGCCTGGGCCCGAAGACCTCGAAGACGACGAAGAAGACGAGGAGGAGGAAGAGGAGGAATTAGCTGCGGAGAACTGGGAGACTGCCTCGGTCCTGTCCTTTGACGACTGCGACCCCGAAGAAGCCGATGCAGTCCTGGACTTTACCATGCAGATGGTCTACGGTGTCGACAGCAAGGACGCATCTGTGCTCCCAGCCAAGTCGCGAGAGATTGTTCAACGCTTCATCCGCGACCTCGGCCAATGCTTCTGGCAGGCGCAGGCCTCTCCGGATTCCAATAGCAATAACATGTCGTCAAGCGCATCGTCGTCACCCGCGGCGAATGGGGCTGCCGGTGACTCGCAACGTGGCGGCAAGCGGAAGAAGAAGCAGCAGCAGAAGGGAGGAGCAGGAGGCGAAGACGGGGAGGATATGAGCGAGGGCGAGGGCGAGGCTTTCTTGCCAGCCAAGAAGATGAAGCCGACTCCTCGCGACGAGGATCTGCGCCTGAGCTGTCCTTTTAGAAAGAGGAACCCTACCCGCTTCAACGTGCGCGATCACCACTCCTGCGCCATGACCTTCTTCCCCAAGTTTGCCGAGTTGAGGCAGCACATTGTCAAGCAGCACAAGAGGGACGATCCCTCGGCCTTTGTCTGCGACCGATGCAACCGCGACTTCCCCACCAGAAAAGAGCTCCGGGATCACCAGCGTCTGCCTAGAGACCAGATGTGTGAGATCTCCGACTCGGATCCGGAGAACGGCATCGACGGCCCAACTGCCACCAAGCTGCTGAGCAGGAAGCGAACCAGCGGCTCGTCGACTGAGATCCAGTGGAGAGAGATCTGGAACATCCTCTTCCCTGACGACGACGACAACATAATCTATGAGTACCGTATGTATTGCCTCTTAAACTCACCTTATTCTTAGACAGTAACTGACCCGTGCTTTAGACTTCACCCCTGTCATTGAACACTTTGAGCTGCAAAATACCTACCTCGCCTCCTTCGAGCTCCTCAAGTCGTCTCTGCGGGACAAGATCTCCAACCCCGCCACCCTCGAGACTCTGGCCGCCAAGTTCCACGAGTGCTTCATCGAGACAGTCATGCGCTGCATCGCCGAGGCCCAGACCATGCCCTACGCCAACCGCAGCAACAAGCGCAGCGAGCAGCTCGCGTCCGCGTCCGCCGCCCTGACTGCCCTCACAGCCCCCATCGCCATCGCCGCGACACCGGCCGCGACCATTGCTCCCATCCAGACCACCACCACCGTCGCCCGCAAGGTCCGCGAGGTCCTCCCCCGCCCCGACTCGGGCGTCGTCATGACCGACGACACCTCCGAGGAGAGCGGCAGCGTCATGGGGAGCAACACCCACCGCGAGAGCATCCGCACCGCCCGCTCCTCGCAGCGCGGCAGCAGCCTGGCCCCCCGCCCCCGCGACCTCAAGCACCTCTCGTCCTCCCAGAACACCCACCGCTCCTCCGCCACCTCCTCGGGCGTCTTCGACGGCTCCTTCACCCTGCCGCACCACCTCCAGCAGCAGGCCTTCCTCGCCCCGCAGCAACAACAGCAGCAGCAGCACCAGCCCACCTCCACCACCGCCCCGATGAGCTTCGACTCGGGCTACATGGCCCCCGTGGACGTGCAGGCGTGGACCAGTGGCGTCCAGCCCCCGGCCGCCTCGACGCACATGTACCACCACAACATCCCAGAGAACGAGATCGCGCCCCCTCCCGTGTTCCAGGACATGGGCATCCCCAGCGACCTCGGCGCCGCCTGGGCCCAGCAGCAGTTCTACGCCGGCGGCGACATGGGGCTGGAACCCATGGGAGACGAGTTTACGGGATTCCACAACGGCCGATAGAGACACCAGTTCATTCCGCCGCAATAAAGTAAAATTTAATAAACAAAAAACAATTCTTACAAAAGAAGGGCCTAGAAACAGTGGATTCGGAGCGAAGCGCCTCTGGAAGGCTGCTGCCCCCGGGATGGATAATTTTTATACGAAGCGTTTAGTTAGTATCTTTGTTTTGCGTATATAACAACACTACAATGGAGCGTAACACGCTGGGGTAACGCCCACGCGATTTGGGACAATTGGGAAGAAGGGAGATCTTGTGCAAACAGGTTTTTTGTATTAATAGCTAGACTTAACCCCTTTTTGTCGCAGAAGTATTGACTTGATGACCCGGCGCGCGCCCCTTTGGGGAGAGCGGCGTGGTTTGCATTGAACATGGATGAGTGGCGCTTTGCTTGTGATTACATTTGTGAATTACCCGGTTCTTGGTGGTTGCTTGCATGCTCGTACGTTTGAATACGAAGGCTGTGCTGAGAAGATGTATGTATAACATCCACATTCCGTGTGTCACATCCTTAGTTCGAAATCGGTGTATCTTTTTCGAGCATTGGCGTTCTGTCGTTGGACATGACAGCACATATTACCCGGCTGTCTTGTGATCGAGACGTGGACACGATAGATGGATGCTCGCGTTCATAGCCCGGTCGAGGTAAATCTCCCGAAACCATCCCCATGCGAGCACAGGCTCTCTCGTTCTCGTGACCGACAGTCTTGAAAACCGGAACTCGGGTCGTAGACCATGGTGAGATTGTGTCTAGGCGTCATGCAAGCTGTAAGATTTACAGCCAGTCGGATCTTTGTCCCACGCCTAGATTTGATTATTGGGTGGGTGAGAAGCCCCTTCCGTTGGAATAGAATGCCCCGATTTGGGGAGGCACGAGTATTGACCGGTCGGAGGGACAGGTGACAGTGGCTCGTTCCACCATCAGCATGGCAAGTCTTGAATAGTTTGCTATTTAAGAAGCAGGGAAGGCTTTCAATCCATGTTCGTTGTCTCTTCAGCATTTCACTTCCAAAGTACACAAATTGCAGACGTTCCAAACCTAATTGCTCTCTTCTCCTCTAAGAACGACGAGAGTCTCACCGACCTAGATTCCTAGAAGATGGGGTCAGACAAAGTATCTACCTCGGTTGACGCCAGGGCGTTGATCTCACAGCTGAAGCTTATTGCTAGCGATCCTTCGGTCCTGAAGGGGCTTGACAATGGCGAGAGGTTGCAGTTAAAGCAAGTTGCTCGCTCTGCCGCCGATGCTTTGGAGACGCCCTTCGAGACCATGGTCCGCATCGCGTATTCGGTGGGTATTGCACGCTCACCATCTAAACCCATTGCCGCTTTCTTACCTCTGCCCCTTCAGTTACATGATTATAGTAGGCAAGACCGAGCTAACAAAGTACTTCGAGCCTCTGTTGGTGGTGACAGCTCGAATCGGCCAGGATCATGGAATATTTGCCAAGCTCTGTGCCGCAGCGGGCCCCGTCTCCTTGGGTGAGCTCTTGACCGCATCGAAAATTCCTAGCGATACTCTAGAGTCCGTCATGGACTCTATATGTGCCCGAGGAATGGCTGCCCGAGTGGAAGCACAGGCTTTTGCTGCCACCCCTCTCACCCACCTCTTGTCCTCACCGGAGCTCCGGGCAGCCCACACTCATTAGTACGTCCTCTCATCCGAAGAAACATCATTTGGGGCTAATGTAACTGACGAGCCATGGGGCCGACTCTGTAGTCACGATTCGGTGCTTCCAGGTTTCGCAAAACTCAAGGAATTCCTACACGATCCACACGGCCCGCGCACAGCATGGCAGATGGGTCACGACACGGACCTCAGCTACTACTCCTGGCTTGACGGTCATCCTGTCCAGAAGGACGCGTTCCACATCTACATGGAGGCGCACGTCATCGGCCTGCCGACGTGGCTGGACGTGCTCGATTTCGAAAAGGAGCTGGCGGCCGGCGCGCGAGCCGAGGATGTGATTTTCGTGGATGTTGGAGGGAGCAACGGTCAGCAGTGCGCGGCGTTGAAGAAGAGCTACCCCGGACTGCTCGGCCGGGTCATCTTGCAGGACCGGCCTGCGGTCTTGGAGAGTGCGCTTGAAGTTGAGGGGATGGAGAAGATGGGCTATGACTATTTGACGGAACAGCCGGTAAAAGGTATGCCTGACGCATGAACTGGGTTGTCCGAATCGTTGATGATACTTATACAAGACTCAGATTCTCGCGTCCTTTATTTTCGGCAGATACTTCACAACAACGACGACGAGACGTGTAAGAAGATACTTCAGGCTCAGCTATCGGCCATGGGTAGCAATACTGTCCTCGTGATTGACGACAAGGTGCTTCCGGATCGGGAGCTGCTCACGGATTCGATGGATTCCGAGTATCAAGCATCGTTGAGCTTGGTTATGAGGACCCTCTTCAACAGCCAAGAGCGGAGGGAGGCGCACTGGAGGAGACTTGTGGAGGAGGCTGGGCTGGTGGTTAGGGATATACGAAAGTATACAGAGTTCGATGACTCGGTTGTTCTCTGTGTCAAGCAGTAATGGGATAGTACGATCAGATCATGAGTCGAGCCATCAATTTACGCTTTCAATTTCTGCATCTAATCTCAAAGTCTAGGGACATATCGTTAATTTCGTTTCGCACAAAGCCCATAAATCGTATGTCAATATGTTTGGTTGCCGCCAGCTATCCTAGCTAGTTGACCAGACCTCTGTGACCGCAAGCATCTCATACTTGCTACACCCACGAGACGAAAGCACATGAACAGTGCAATGGATAACATTCGTGTTGGGTACCTCGTCAAGTTGTAATGTTGATTTGGTCGGTCCTTGACAACCGATACTGGCAATATCCCCCTTGCCGTGTCCTTGATTGCTCTTCCATCCCCAAATGGAATGTATGCACATGCTCTGCCTGCGTGGGCTTTATTCCTGTCGCTTGGACATCGCAGGACCCCTCACATAGGGCGGGGGCACCTCCCCAACACCGCCAACCATGCGCTCCTCATTGGGCTCGATCCTCTCATAGTCGGGCAGAGCATTATCCGGACTGGCCTCACTCCAGGTTCCCAGGAGGTCCTCCGGGGGCATGTTCGCCTCCTGCGCCAGCTGGGCAAACCGGTTCGAGTACTCCCTCAGAGTGTCCTCGCCCTCGGCCAGCCATTCAACCAGCTGGTCGCGACGCTGCTGCACCTCGTCCCTGGTGCCCGTCTCAGCCGGGGCAACTCTGGGGCCGGACGAGTACGGCGGGACGTCTGAGGCCGAGTAGGCGGGCAGCTCCGGGTCGTTTGCCCCGGCGCGTGCAGTGTCTGGGGGCGCGTAGAAGTCGCTGGCTGCGTCGACGCTCGCCGTGTGGCCGTATCGCTGGAGCCAGAGGTTGTGCTCCCGCAGTGCCGCGCGCAAATGGTCCAGCTCCAGGGCGAGGGCCGGGATCAGGCGCTTGAGGTCGTTGTATGCAGATTCTGCCTCGGCTCCGGAGAATTCGCCAGACGACATGGCTGCGGTTTCTGAGTGAGCACGCAGGATTCTCTGTAAAATAAACTGACGTTGTCCTATATACAGGCAAGAGAGGAGAATACAGTGGAAGCAAATAGCAGAAATCGACGGTCGTTAATTGCATCACGTGTAGAAATAAGCCCGCTTTAGTAATCTGCGGTAATGCGCTGGAGAAGTCTGATTAATGTGCACTGCCTCACTGCAGCGTGGATCTGCTCTGCTCTGAGAAGGCATGTACGGAGACTTATGCACCCTGGAACGAAATATAGCTGATGTTTTTACGTCATATCGATATCAGTCAATGCTATTTTCTATTCCAACGTATTGATCCAAACTTAGGTACACAGAGTACTCAAAATTGATGGCTGACTACATATTGTATCTACTGATCTCTAGGTAGTCCTGGTCGCCGCAGAGCTACGATCAGTACACCTCCTAACAATGTGTATAAATAAGATAAAACATGATTTGTTTGGAGGGAAAGCTGCACCAATAGTGAATAACATATGAATATTGTGTATTTCTCTGATACACCTGGAGAAATTCATCTCGTCGCAGCCGGGAACTTACTCCGGGACATCACATCTCCATAATCCCCCCACCTCACACCGTCCCGATGAGATCACCGCAAATATATGGTGAGCTATTATTGATTCTTTCCCTTTCACTCTATTCGGGCACCACATCATCTCCCAATCTCATCATGGCGTTACCTGCACTCCCCCGCCTTGCCGACCGGCTCACCGTGGTTTCCGTCAAATCCAAAACCGGCCTCCCCGATGCCACTGTCGCCGTGCCCCGGATCCAGCTGGGCCTCTACAAGATGAGCGGCAGGGAGGCCCGAGAGTCAGTGCGAGAGGCCCTGACCGTGGGCTACCGCGGCTTCGACTGCGCGCAGATGTACTACAACGAGCGCGAGGCCGGCCTGGCCATCAAGAACTTCCTGGCCGGGCCGCAGAACACCCAGGGTCTGCGCCGCGAGGACATCTTCTACACCTCCAAGCTCGCCGAGAACGAGACCTCGTACGACGCCGTCAAGCGCTCCATCGCCCAGTCGGTCGAGGCCTGTGGTCTGGGCTACATCGACCTGTTCCTGCTTCATAGTCCCTACGGCGGCAAGAAGGCGCGCTTGGCGAGCTGGAAGGCCTTGGAGGCTGCGGTGCTGGAGGGGAAGGTGAGGGCGGCGGGTGTTAGCAACTATGGCGTTGCTCATGTGAGTTCACTCCCCATTCTGGGTGTTTTTCTTTTCCTTTCCTTTCCTTTTCTTTTTCCATAATGTGGCATTGATTGAGATTTTGTGCCAGATTGAGGAGCTCATGAAAGCAGTCGAGGCGTCCGACTCCGGAGTGAAGCCTGTCATCAACCAAATTGAAGTCCACCCTTTCAATACCCAGACCGGGATCCGGGATACTTGCAAGAAGCATGGCATTGAGATCGAAGCGTATGCTCCTCTTGTGGCGGGAATGCGCATGGGACACCCCAGAATCGCCTCGCTGGCAAAGAAGTATGAGTGTTCTCCAGCACAGCTCCTCGTTGGGTATGTACTCCAGCACTTCCCATTTGTTCCTCGGTACCTGTACCTGTTTGATACATAAAATAAGACCGATGCTTACAAGCGGCTGTGAAATATAGATGGAGCTTAGAGCACGGGATGGTGACGCTGCCGAAAACCTCTCGGTCCCAACGCCTGATTGAGAATGCCGATGTTTCTTCCTTGAAGATCTCGGAGGAGGATATGAACGAGTTGGATGCACTTGACGAGAGACTAGTCACGGACTGGTAAGCACACATAATTTTCTCTTCATAGGATGCCTCTTGTTGTTCTAACTTCGCTTATAGGGATCCTACTGAGTGCAAGTAACTGCAGTCACGTCATAAACATTCACGTTGGTAACAAGGGAATACGCAATGAAGACTTGAACAAGAAATAACAATCACAAACTAGTCTATCCAAAAAATCGTCTACTTGAATCAGACTCAGACCAGCCCCCAGCTCCATGAATCTAAAGACATTGGTAGTACCATTGGTCCTTGCGCGTGCATGTCAGTCCATCCGCACAAATGTAGCTTCCGTTCCAGGTATCTCCACCGCACTGGGCAAATTTAGCACCTGGCGTTGGGGTCCCCAGAGCGAGGATGCGCGAGGCCGCGTGCTCTGAGATGGTGACAATGTAGGCGGAGGGGTTGGTCGTGATCATCCCAGGGAAGATGGACGCGTCCACGACAAAGAGGTTGTCGGTTCCCCAGACCTTGGCATTCAGGTCGACAACAGCATCGCCTCCGGAACGGCCATCTTTCGTGCCAATCTTGTTACTACCGATCCAGTGGTTGGCACGACGGTTGGATGTAGATACAAGCATCTGCGACGGTGTAAGTAAAAGGAAGCAAAGGTGAGTGTAATGGTTGAGAAACTAATTACCTCGTTCACGTATTCTCGAGAGGATTTCCCTGGGGCAGGAGAGAGCCAGGTGAGATTGGCAACACCTGACAAGGCAGCCCGAAGGTTGTCAATACCCTTGATGACAGCCTCAATGTCGTTCGAGTCCTTGAGGTACGGGACGTCAGAGACAACTGTGTTCAGGCTGCTGGTGATTGTCATGCGGCCTCTGGACTTGGCGCCACGGCCGAGGTACTGGCTCATGGTGATGGCATCTGATCTATGGTTAGCCTGGGTTTGGGCTCAAAGGTACAATGTGTTTCCTTTTATACTTACGTGTATCTTCGTGGCCGAGACTGGCTTCAACTCGGGCAGTCCACTGGAGTGAACGGACAATGTTGTCGGCACCGAGGATCTCGTCGAAGAATACTGGACCAATGTTCGGGGCAGCTTGTGCCAGAATACCAGACCGCTTGTCTGTTTACAGAGTTAGTAATAACCTCAGTGATTCCCAGTTATCACTTAGACATACTGAGATAAGCGTCCTTGTCTGTTGTGATAGGATTATCCCAAGCTTCGTAGAAGTCATAGAAAACAGCACTAGGGTGGCTGATAACAGTGTCGGTCTAACGCAAGTTAGTGAATATGAAAACCAACCCAAATGGGTACCATGACATCTTACATTAGTATGATCCTCCAAGTTACTGCCGACTGGCAGATTGATCCAAAACTCTTCTTTGATATAGCTTGGGCCATCTGAAGTTGAACCATTGACGATGGTGAGTTGATCATCCGGCCCGATACCACCTAGGAAAATCAGATAAGTTAGAATCCATCAACTTCAACAATCAAGTGGATTTGAGTAGATATACATACTTCTTAGCAGGATCTTGGCGCTGCCAAAGGTACCAGCAGAGAGGATAACTCTACCAGTATTCTTGGTCAAGGGCACAGTGCCGACGTAGCCATTACCAGCGTATGGCTCGACTTCAACGCCAGTGACGTGCCCCCTTTCGCGAACGACACGCTTGACCTGAGTGTTGGTCCACATGTCAAAGTTGCTTCGCTTATTCGCCGTTCGCAGATACGTGGCAAGCGGACCGCCTCGCTCACCACCCGCAAACATGTACGGACCATCCGTATACGTACGGTTCTTCGCGTTTGGGTTGGCGATGGGATCAACCTCATTCCAACCAGCGGCTTTGAGGCCCTGGGACACGATATTGTACCCTTCAGGCAGGTAACGCTTGCCGTCCTGCGACGGAACCCTCGTGCCAGGGATACGGGAGAAGACTCGTTGAGTGGCGGCCGCCAGGTCCTTCGCCTTCCACCCATCAGGGAAGTTGTAGTCCCAGTCTGCGTCCTTTGGCTTCCACCAAAGACCAGCATTGATGGCGGTACCGCCGCCGAGGAGACATCCGGCCATCTGGTCAGTGTCAAGGCAAGCGATTCCAGAGGAGTCAGCCCAGATCTGATTGCAAAGACCGGGAACATCAAATCGGGTGAGGGATGTGCCGTCAAGCCATGATGGCTTGAGCTTGCCGCCCCATTCTCCTGTGGAGGGAGGTCCCTTCTCGATGAGCAGGACCTTCTTGCCAGCTTCGCTCAGCTTGTCAGCGATAGGTAGGCCGCCGGCACCGCCTCCGATAACTACATAGTCATAGGCTGTACCCGTAGGGACTGGAGTGCCAGTAGGAATAATGGTCGAGGATGTTGAAGTGGGCGTGGGACCATTATCACAGTCCCCAGGGACGACTCCCGTGGCCAGAGCCTTCCAGGTGTCATAGCTGGGGTTGGCAATATTGTCGGTTAACGTGGCCCCAAAGATACTCTGTGAGGTGTGTTGCGTGAGAGTAATGTCCGCAGGACAGGCACCGTTTCCAGGGCTGGCATTGTGAAAGGCCCAGCCAAGGAGCCAGAACTTGCTGCTCGTTTTCGGGCCACCAGTTTGGCCGTTGTGGTTCCATGACATACATCCAACACAGCGATAGATGAGCTCGTAAGAGTCAGCGCTAATAGTCGAACGGACCTGCGTGACTTCTGCCGTGCCAGCATAGTTGACAGGAGTCTCGTAACCAGTGGCCCAATTGAAAGCAGTGAGAATCTTTCCCTCGTGAGGGTAGGCTGTGAGCAGGAGATTGTTGGTCATGGTGCCTCCTAGGGAAAGGCCGCACCATCCAACGCCCTCGCCGGCCGGAGAGTTACATTTCTGTTTATTGTCAGTGACAAAATTTTAGAATGGTAATAGAAACCAACGCACCAAGTAACCAATGTACTCGGTAGCATCAACAGTCAGGGCGTCTGAAGGAAGAGCAAACCCGAATGTCATGCCAGCAGACGCAGTCCAGGTATCAAAAACAATTCCAGTAGCTGGGTCTGTATAGGGAGTAGGGGTTGAGCTTTGGGCAGCAGTATGCACGGCATCTTGTCAAATGTTAGTGAGAAAGCGTTGGGGAATAAGTTCTGGAGCTGGACGTACACTGTGCCAAGGCCAACAGCACCGTAGGGAGCTTGAATGACCACATGATGACGATCTCCTGTCTTCAATCTGTCAGAGCAAATCATTCAGTAGCAGAAGGCGTGGGGGAACAGGAAAGAGCCATATGGCACGCATGTGTGCAGATATATATACAGTATATGGGAGTGGATCAGCCAGGAGGGTAAGGATAAGAAAGAGTGCCCAGATCACCGAATTGGAATTTGAGGTATTCCAAATCTGAGACGTATGATAGGAGGAACTAGGACCAGGCAATCTCCGCAATCTGACCCTGTGCTGGCAGGATAGACTTTTGTCTCCGGGTAATTGCTAAACAGAGGTGTCCCACGATCTCATCTAGATGTTACATGGGCCCTTGCGGTCCTAGCTAATGCTGAGAAATAGCTTTCGTCACACTGGCAATGTCTCAATTGAGAAATCAGACCGGTCGGTCCGCTAAATGGGGATATTCCTTCTGTTCTCGTGATCAATATATCATCCCTCAACGGGCAGTCGGTATTCTTCTTCTCACCTCTTCCTGCTAGTTCCATGTTGCATCCGAGAAGGGAAACGGAGCTCTGTGTCCGATCTTGGTTAAAGGGGGATATCTGAGACGCCGCCCGGCACTGCGCACCGGATTTCCTTATGGCGATCAGGGGTGTTCAGTTTCCCCCTCCCGGATCCCCGTTGAGTTTGGGATCTTGTACCTAGTGGCCCATCCGCGCGCCGGAGGTCTTAGTAGAAGAGGCGAGGGTGTTACAAAAACCTTTCAAGCTCCGTGAACAGACTGGCGGAGGCAAATCCCTTGGCGGGGGCACGGCGCTCAGCACAACGTTTCAACTGCAACCCCACCCCCAGACCCATGAGATTTGAGGGGAAAACGTGGCCCTTGGCGGTCTGGTCTTTCGTTTCGGATGAGACCTTACTCTGTTTTCTGGGAATCGAGCCGTCCTATCACCCTCAACTAAATCCCACTTGTTCTAGAAAATATAGGATTCACCAAGAGACAGTTCTACCAAGTTTCTCTCACGGATAGACTCCTTTGCGCATTGCCACATCATCAAGAGAGGCATGTTGGCCCTTCTCTACTGCCTATCAAGGACGAATATAGGAGAAGTTATCTTCCAATAGCGCCAAATAGACCATGTGTTGTCGGCGTGGTATTCTCTCAATCTTCAATTTAGTATGCCATTTAAATAAACTTCAATTATTAATTGATTCCCATTGGTAAACTGATTCTCACTCTGGCCCTCCCGCCATTGGATTAGGGCTGCCAGGTCGCCAGAATGTGCAGTCTTATTTCTCTGTTCTCGGATGGAAATTATAAAAGTCAATTCTGGCTTTCCCGCAGGCATTTCACTTGTGTCCTAAATGCGATACACATATTCCTTGACTTAAAGAATGGGATACAGTCCATGACACATTCGTATTTAATAGGCTGCTACTCATTCCTGCTTATGACACGGAAGACCAAACTAAGCAGTGAGCTATATACTAATTATCTGTAGAATTCACAGCCAGCTGACTGGGAACCACAAGCTTCTTCTTCGACAGACATGGTATTTTCTTGTTCCAATTGCAAATTAGACTTCTCACGGGCTCAAAAGAGTTGAATTGGCTTTAGGAAAGTTGGCATACTAAGTCCACGGGAGTGCAGGAATGACCCATGATGGTCAGAGCCTACGATCATAGTGTTGATAGACGAACATATCGAGCCCTCGTCATGGGCGCCTTGATTGGTCATTCTGCTCGCTACGAGTAGAGAAAAGACAGGAGCTGAACTCTGAACTCATTTGGTGTCCTTTGCCGACCGACTTAGCTCAAGAAAATAGATGGAGGGTCAATACGGCATCTAATGGCTTCCCCAAGCATCTTATGCTGTAAATCAGCGGGGAGCTGAAGGGGAGATAAGTTGGCGACTCTGGGAGACTCTGGGAGTGGGAACATCAGGAAGTGAACGGATAGTCTGCTGGATATCTGCTCAAGTTAGGAGGAGCGAGCACACCAGCCCAAATGGGGGTTGTGACCCGGCCCAACATTTGATAATGCTATTATCTGCTGAGAGAGCGTATAAGAAGCTATGCCACTGAACATCACGCAATAGGTGGCAAGTAACAACTGAATAACACAGTCATTAGCCAGCAACACATATAACACAGCAGTTTCAGAATCGCTATTCTCCGAGAACTCCGGCGCGACTGAGATCTGTCTAAAGTTATCTGGGTTAGGATCGAGTTGGCAGGTTTCAATCAAGTCCTGCTGACTATCTACAGGCGATGCAAAGATATGGAGTACTCAAAAAAAAAAAAAAAAAACTTAAGAAGGCTTTGTAGTTCTTTCATGATGATATTGCTTGACGCCGGTTAACGACCTCTTAGGGCAAAGGACTTAGGGAATTCTTCCATCCCTATTGTGTGAAACATGTCAACGAGGTAGCCAGCACTGGGAAAGCAGCTTATTCAGTTCCCTTTATACCATTATTTGAAATGGCTAGTTAAGAGGTGACGCAGAGTATGATTTCCCTATCGCAGTAGATAGTGCCGGCATGTCTGGAGATCATCTACTAGAGGGGCTGTGGCTAAAGTCACTAAAACCAACGGTTGTGTTTTTCAGAGCAGCGTCATGACGACTACAATGCACGACACCTACCATTGAGGCACTTATGCTTCGATCGGCGTCACGGGGATACACCGGAGTCCAGTGCCATTCCCATACGTAAGCATTGCAAATTGGGCAAATCCGTTCCCAACTTTGTCCTCTAGGTGCATCGGTACGCCAATAACTCGGTCGAATTCTGCTTTGATTAGATTCCAGAAGACCCTGAGGCAACAGAAAAGTGCCATCCTATTGAACGCACCTGGAGCGCGTTCGATATCACGATTGAGCGAGGTTTTGTTTTTAGTGAGCCGATATGGTCATATATCTTGGTTCGGGAAAGTCCTTCTCAGCGGGGTAGGTTTCCACGTCAGAGCCATGTCTATTATTAGCTTAATTAGTATCTTGAGATTTGTATAGAAGACTGTTTTGGATATTGAGGCAGGCAGATAAATTCAAATTTAGCCGTATCCGGCGACGAGACTCAAGAGGAAAGCTGCAATGCCGCTAAAGGAAGAACATGACTACGCCCGGTTCCATATATGTCATAATCGTTGCAAGGATAGGAATAGCAGAGGTGAAGTTTTATTCACTTCTAGATATATTTCCTAGATGATATCTTCATGGTGATTCCTATTCTTAAGACAGGAAATTAAGCCCAATCTTATTTTCGTTGTCATAGTAAGGACTATTATACAAATCATCTTCATATGGTTATATCGAAGTTAATATGGGAGTCTCGGTGTTGAAGATGGAGCAGCTCTTACTGAAACCTAAATTTGAAGTTAATTCCAATTCAGAAGGATAATTGGAGCTGATACAGTTCAGAATCGAAACTCAATTTATCTCACTTCAAAGAAGTCTGGCCCTCTGTTTGAGTAGACTTAATGTCTTGGTGACGCCGTTATTTAGTAGGGCTTAAGGTATATACGAAACTCCCAGAAACTCCCCGGGTTAATCTGTTTAATGTATACATATATCTCGCTATGGTGGTTCCATGTATCCGTGAATGCCAAGTCTTGAAACTGATGGTGAGGACCCCTGTCACTCAGCCTCTAATAGAACCATGATGCTACCTTGTCCCCAATACTCCAACGTCGGCTGCGGCCCGGGACAAATGCGGATAAGGCGGCAATGAGCCCTGTCTCTTTCTACGACACCCGACCGAGCTTCGGTAGAGGGAACCACATCGCCACGAACTAAATCAAGTCAATTTAGAACGATAAATTTGGCCAACCTGCGAAGAGATTCTGAACTTAACTACCCGTCACCCGGTCTAGATATAATACATCTTCAATTAGAATACGGCTCTCGAAATTTCAATGGATTGGTCCGCTTTGGCCTTCATTCGAATGCACAATAGTGTACGGGCCGCATGCTGACCTGGGTGGCGGACCGCCAGAATGCGACCATGCCTGAAGTTCCTTCATGAGGAGTAAATCTACCATCAATTGGGATATAAGCTAACCCCAAGATATTAATTGTGCGGGGAAGATCCAGGTATCAGACCACTTATTTCATTCTGTGCCAGCGGGGAAAGCCCAGAGTAGAAATATATAAGTTTGTTCAATTCGCGCCTGTCAATATCTGACCACTCAGATCAATTACTTTACGAATTACCCACCAGCCTACTGAGAGATCTACTTAAATATGAGTAACATCAAACTTGGAGATGACTTCACCAAAGCTGTCATTGCGGCTACTGGGCCCAAGGCCGATCCGCGTGTCCGGACTGTCTTTGCCAGCTTGATCCGCCACTTACATGATTTCACTCGCGAAAACCAGATCACCGTGGATGAATGGACAAGAGCCGTTGCCTTAATGAACCGGGCGGGCCAAATGAGCAATGAGAAAAGAAACGAGGGTCAACTCGTCTGTGATGTTCTTGGGCTAGAATCGTAAGTTGCGCCTATTTTGAAACATACAGACTCTAAATCAACTAACGAGGATGGAAAGGCTTGTAGACGATATCACCAATAGCTTGTTGGTGGGCGAATCCTACGAAGCTACTGCTACCGCTATCTTGGGTCCTTTTTATAGAGATGATACGCCTGCAATCCCTAACGATGCTAGCATTGTTCTCACGCCTCCCAAAGATGGGAAAGGCGAGAATGTCTACATGCACGGGATTGTCACTGATGCCGCAACGGGAAAGCCAATTCCTGGAGCCAAAATCGATATTTGGCAATGCTCTACAAACGGAATGTACGAACAACAGGACCCAGACCAAGCAGAATGGAACCTACGAGGTAAGCTCACAACAGATGAGAATGGATACTATGGGGTTTATTGCATCCGCCCAGTGCCTTATCCGATTCCATATGATGGTAAACAGCCCCTTATGTGTTCAAACCCTGTCGTGAATTCCAAATAGCTGATTTATTCAACTTAGGCCCTGCTGGCGATCTTCTTCAGCTGCTGGATAGACACCCTTGGCGCCCCGGGCACATCCATTTATTGGTAATTGGCACTGAAGCGAAATTCCGTTTGGCATGACTAATTTCTGATGAATAGATTGGGATAAATGGGTATGCTCCTTTGACCACGCAAATCTTTGATCGGACTAGCAAATATCTTATCGATGACTCGGTCTTTGCCGTCAAAGATGAGCTTCTGGTCGATTTCAAGCCGATACAGAATAACCCTAAGGCAGAGCTTGAGTTAGTTTATGATGTGAAGCTGGCGCCATCTAAAGCCTGATATCCCCTATCATGCGAGGTTTTCTGTGTTCATACAGTTTCTTAACTACATAATTTATATTGCTCGAGGACCACGCTGCATTTTTGGAACAATTTTAGCAATGTTGAATTTACTGAAGTGCTTCTGACAACCAAACAAGGGATATCATCCGCAGGATTTAAACCAAGCAAGATGAACAAAGAAGTAAACAAGCACTAGGATCGCAGGGTTTCTTATCCCTGGTCATGTATCCATTGTCCGATATATTAATTAAACTACCTATCATTCCTACTTCATCGGGATGCAGGGTAGGTCCCGGGAAAATAGTCGATCCGGATGTCAAGCAGCCAAGCCCCTGGACAAACGTGGGCCAAGCTCAAATGAGTGCCCCTCCCATCATCTTATACTTTTCTATTTTGGAATATGCAATTCCCACGCGTATAGAGGTTACTAATCCAACAAGGACCAGCGTTCTCAACGTACTGGGAAGTCCACTGCTTGTATCATTTAACTGTTGCACCTTCTGTTCTCGTGTCAGCCCGAGTTCGGATGGAAATTCCCGAGAAGCAGCTACCAGCCTTGCAAGGGACATCGTAAAGCCACATGCAAATTTAAGTTCATAAGGGAATCGAGGGGGAACAGGTACATGTTACCGTCTCACGTTAGGCTCTTGACCCTAAACCCCCCAGCGAACCAGCTCGCACCAAGCGCTGACTTTCATTCAGGATAAGCGCCCTGCCGGCGCTATAGTAGATCGTTTATTGGTCCTTGATTCAAAGAAAGCTTGATCATGGACAAACGGCGTTGTGGCGCCATTAGGTGGGCGAAGGATTGACAAGGGCCCCCCGACCTGTCTCATTCTCAGCGTCGTTGAGCAAGCCAGTCGAAGACGATGAATCCGCTCACCGGCAGCTTGGGAGTATTCGTCTGGCGCGCGCTTAACAGACATCTGTCCTGTCCGATTGGATAAGCTTGTTAACGAGGCGTTAGGTAAGACTCATTTAGGGGCCATGTCCCAAGCTTAGGAGAGGCTATGACAATATTAGTCTGGTGGTGTGGGCCATGTTGATCCATGGTCAGCAATCCTTCCATCCGCTGTCTCCGTCCTCCCCCTGCTTGAGAGCATGGGAAGCTTCTGTATACGCCAAGAGCCAACTTGTGGAGGTGGAAGAACCAGGAGAGATGGCGTATGAATGGAGAGATGGAATCGTTGACTGGTTCTGAGTTGCTGAAAGCCGCAGAACTCTTCTCTCTGCGTTCTCCTCATCTTCTAAATATGGCACAGGCTGGACCCGCTCCTTACTTAGTGCCTAAGACAGGGGGTTAGACGAGTTGCATTCCAAGGACATTCTGAGCGGCTACGGCAGTTCTCTAACTTTGATGATTAGCTGTTTCGGACTGCCCCTTCGGACTGGGAACGCCGGTTAAGTGCCCTCTCCCAGTCGACGGGGAAGAACATCCCCACAGAATCCCACCATCTTCCTGGCCCAAATCATGCACACGAGCAGTAGCCTTGTCATTTGAAACATGTTAGTTTGCAAGGGTCTTCCACCTTTTCAGCTGCCTTGCTGAGCAGTTAAGAGAATGTCCATCCCATCCCTGCTCTCCTCCAAACTCGCGTCGGATCTTCCCTCCTTTCCGCATTCTAAACCTTCGGCCACCTCCACCTTGACATGCGCTCGCTCTGTCTTGAGCGCACACGACTGACGCCTTTTACGATTGAAGATGGAGTGGCCGGTCAAAAATAGGCATCTGCCAATATCGCCCAACTACGGCCAAAGCGATGCTGGATTACACCCAGTCCCCGAGCCCACCTTGGAGGTCGTCGCTGGCGACAGAGTGGTCTACGACGAAGGAAAAGAGGTCGTCGTCTCGTCGCCAGGCGCCGGCGAATCGACTATTGTCTCCCCTTCATCACCCTCAGACTTGACGTCTGCCACGACGCCAGGGAAAACCCATATCAAGCCCTTCGATGGCCACTACGACGGCCAGCACCACTACCACCACCACGGGATGGAGGACGACGGGAAAATTGTGGTGACAAACTCCAACAATGACAAGCAGCCGTGGTACCGAAAGCCGGTGTTTCTTGCTGGATTGATTGTTCTAGCCGTTGTTATTATCCTGGCCGCCGTGCTGGGAGGCGTTTTCGGTTCAAGGAGCCGCAACAATTCGTCGTCGCCCGACTCATCATCAGGAAGCACCACCACCACCACAGCTTCAGCAGCGCCGTCCTCGACCCCGACGTCAATTGCCGCCAATTCGCCCATGGGTGTTTCGGGATGGAAGAATGGCGACGATAACAATTTATATGTCGCCTACCAGGCCGCCGACAACTCGCTTAGATACAGCAAGGCCACAGCGTCAGGATCACAGACGGATTTTACGTGGGGGGAGCCAAAGACGCTCAAGCCGGAGAGCACCCTGGGAAAGAATGCTGGTTTGACTATGAGTGTCAGTGTCGACCAGTCAAACGACGCCAACTCACAGGTACGGTTACCCAGTTTGCCGCCGTTCCATCGTGAGGAAATTTCTAACGCCTTGTTCTTCAATTTAGATCCAGCTTAGCCTTCTATATATCAACTCGACTTCGTACATCAACGGCCTGACTTACGTTACCGGGGGACAGGCAGAAGCCAAGGGATTCACGACATCCGACATCAACCAGCAGCCGTTCAAAGTGGCCGAGAACAGCACCCTGTCCGCGTATTGGCCTTTCATGTTATACCAGAACACCTCGGGTGTTGTCCACGCCCTTTGGTACGAGTCGGAAACGCCATACGTTCCATACAGTCTCTCGGCCACGGCTGCGTCGAAGTCGAATCTGGCCGTGGTACCTGTTTCGCGAAACGTCACCAAAATCAGCGGCAAAGGTTTCTGGGCAATCTTCTACCAGAACCAGAGCGGGAAGATAATGGCCTCCCCGGACCCTGCGTTCTGGGATGAAAAGCGCGCCGATGACCTTGTCACCATTGTCAGCACCTGGAATTCTAGTAAGCACTCATCTTCCTTTCACACCTAAATTTTTCCATGACTAACGTCTGTACAGCGTTTCCAGATATCACACTTCCAATTGGAAGCTCATTCACAGCATTTTCACTCGCGCGTGGAGACAACGACAAGGTCAACACATTCCTCCTGTATCAAGATGGCTCGGATATCAAGCAAGCCTGGATCAACAACGACAACGGCTGGCAGATCTCATCGCCCAAGCTCCTACAAGGGGCAGATAGGGGGACGCACATTGGATGTGTAACCCCCGCTGTGTGGAAGAGCGACCGCACATTCTCCGAAAAGCTCCTCGCAGAAGAGTCGGACATTTCGAAATGCTACTTCCAGAAGGGTGGCAAACTCATCGAGGTCCGACTGGAAGGGAAGGACTGGGTAGACTCGAAAGAGATTTCAATACCGTAAAATGGTATCTTTCATTCTTTAGTATATATTATGATATATTGGGATTTTGCTTTTCGGGGTCCGGGGTTACATGTTGGGCAGGTCCGTGGAATACACTGGGCTGTAAGCGTTTGCTGGTACATACACCGTTTTCTTTACATTTCCTCTACTATCTATGGACGGCTTAGATATAATAAGACATCTATTCGGTTAGATTTTACTGTACGAGTCACGAGTTCCCAAAAAACATAGTTTTTTGTACATTACTTCAATGAAGAACCAGTCTTTACCAGGAGAATTCTGACTATATCTTATGCCATCAACATTAACCTGATTCAGAGACGATATCATCCAGAATAAGCTAGAAAGGTTGCAGGTGCATGGCGTAGCTTTTAGGGACGACAAGTGATTGAGAGCTAATCGAAAGAGGGAATCTAGTGAGCCTATAAGACATTATTTGGGATATGCTAAGATTCTTGGAGCGAAACCTTCCTATTCAATATCGCTAGGGATAGATACATTGGAAACCAACTGATAGCTTCTCGACTAGAATCTACGTCCCATTTTCATGATCACAGTATCGGATAAGGCGAGTCAAGATGCCGTAGACAGTGCTTTAGACATCCTGCTAATCGAGGAATAACCACTATTCTCTACATCACGCAAGGGTTTCAATCTCTTCCCCAAGTATCTTCGTCGCCTCAAAAAGCTTCCGGAGGTCTGGTAGTGTAGACCGGCGATACTATGCATTTCTTCTATTGTGGAAAGCATTTAAGCGTTCTATGATTGATTACTGTATAAACTGCAATATCGAGATGGTTATAGCTCGAAAGTCCCATGAAGTACTTCCATTAACCCAATCTGGTAACGCCCAGGGATAATTTGTACCTCGATCTCGGTTCCGGTCTTGGAACCTTATCTGGGACTATAAAAGCATGTCCAAATTTGTAGTGACTATATGAAAATTAGAACAAAGCGGCGAGGACCTCACAATGTGTTCAAATATCCTGTAAGATAGAAAAACTCCTACATGGCATTTGTCAGTTTACTCGCCGGGAAATTCTAGAATTTCTCTTTTACCTTTATCTTTAGGGTCCTACCACCTTTGAAAATGTACTCTCTACTTTGATCATTGATAAGGATGGAAGAATCCTTATTTCAGCATGTTGGCAATTTCCAAGCGTGGAAGAAAATCACCCAAGCTCTATGTGGAGAAATTACCGATTTGCAGAGACCGGGCTTATTGATTTCAGAACAGGCTTCATAATAAGAGAGCAGGACAGTATATATACTTGCTTTCCACGTTCAAACGCCATACTATTTCCGGTTGTGTATGCTTTACCTTGGTATTTCTTTCCTATAGGATGTAGCATGTGATTTACGAATTGCTCTGAAACCATGTACTTCTTTGACAGTTTGAATACACGAGGTACCCACGCTGGATTCAGCATTGTGATCATTCTCACTATTGAACAGCTTATAACTACTTGAATATCTAATGACGCGCCAATCATGACTCCTCGGAAAAAGCCGACCTGGATCGGCACAGTTGGGCTCGGTGTTGAACTAGTACCGAGATAAACGTGAAGATCATCAGGTTGCTAGAGCTTGGTTTACTCTCGTACGAAATATAAGGTAGAATATAGCATCTTAGATGATAATCTATACAACTTCAATGAGACTGACTTCATAATAGGGATTTACTTCCCTAGGACAGTGGTTATGACCTTAGAGGGTTGTACGAAGGTTAAACTAGTTGGGCCTAGTTACCAGGAGTAGATAAGTACAACACAAAGGGTAAGTTTTAGATCACTTCTGTCTATCTTAGGCTTTGGAACTTGGGTTGAGGTAATCTTAGTGCCTTTGAGAGAATGCGCCAAGATCTGGCCTAGCATGACGCCTTTGTCGTCAGGACAAAAAGCGAAGGCTGCGTATATGTTATTGCAAGTGCTCTGGCCAAGGGTCCACTGGTACTCACTGAATTGCTTTGAGCTTGCTGAGTGCTTGAATTAGACGGAGGATTAGTATACAAAGAAAGCTTTATGTTTTGGTATGATGGCTCATAGAGTTTTCCTTCTGTATGGCTGTAGCCTTGCGTTCGTAGAGATTATTTTTGCCTTCCGTATTCATTGTGTTGTAGATGCCACGTCTGGAATCTCCCATTGCTGGTTTTTGCTGTGTACTCAAACTCTCACCCATGTAATCTCTAAAGACTTATTTAAGTATAGTTTAGTGAGTCTTTGAATCTCCAACCCAATACATAGAAGTATTGAACCCAAGACGGAACCATATTGTGTTCGCACAGGACGCGAGCCAAAGACCAACCCGTCGACACCAACTGGTAGGTGAGAGCCAAGAGAGGAACAAAGAGCACGTACGACAAAGGTGGAAAGACAGGAAGCCGTATCAGCCCCTGTACGAAATCTCACAGAAACAAAGCAGAATAGGATTTTTATCCTGTACATAAGGTAGGCTTTCCCTTATCAGCGATCAGATAGAGGGACTAGAGCCTAGCTAAACCTGGCACCTAGACTAAAGAGTAATAATACTACTTTAGTGAGCAGACCGTGCGAAAATTTTATTCTATAGGTAAGTTTAAATGGCCCTCCACCCCACTCCTTTCTTACGTATATATAGAGGCCGTCAGACCCAGAGACGGGAGGCTCAGAGGTGCAGACCGTCACCATTGTAACCGTTACACATCCAACTTTTCAAAGACATGGATGGCATGAAATTAAGGAGAAGCATGGATGCCTATTTAGAGTAAGTAACTCTCTCACGATGCTAAGCCTTTTATCTTACCTTTCCTAGCTTGACCGGTCAAATCATCGAGGTCATCGTGGGAGCTGAGAAGCGCGTCCCATTTACCATCCACGAGAACGTTATATGTGCAAGTTCGCAGTTTTTCAAGAAAGCAATGAGCGGAGATTGGAGCGAATCAAGGAGCCGCTCAGTTCGACTGGCAGACGAAGATCCCGAAATATTTCATATATATACGCAGTGGCTATACCACGACACGTTTCCAGTACAAATCGATAGCCCCGGGGTAAAGGGTAACGCCGAGTACATGCTGCTTGCGAAAGCATATGTGCTGGGAGATCTGCTGCAAGATGGAAACTTCAAAGATGCTGTGCTTGATGCAATGATGGAGAAGACCACATCAAAACTAAGCGATGGAACAACGTTGTTTCCCGTTGGGCCAGTTATCCGCCAAATCTATGATAACACAATGGAATCGTCTGAGGCAAGGCGTCTTCTCGTGGACCTATACGTAAAGTCTGGACGGGGTGATTGGTTGCGTAAACAGGCGTGCCCGGAAGATCTTCCGAAGGAGTTTCTTTATGATCTTGCCGTCGCAGTTCTTGATGAGAGAAGATTGTCGTGGAGTTCTACTGGTTCACCCGACCCTTGCGCATATCATCAACACAAGGCAGATAACAGCATTTGTTACAGAAATAGGTTAGTACAAAAGCGTTGCAAGCGAAAGCGTGTCTAGAATAGACCTGTAACAATTGAAATGGCGATGTATTGATAGAGACTGCAAACTTTTGAAACCTCAATGGTACACATGCTTGATGACTAGGTGCTACGTGGGGCTCTGGGCAATAACTAGATGGAAGACTTGTGAATGATTTTCAAAACAGGATCAAAAGTATGTGAACTTATTAAACGGGGCGCGTTCATAGGCAAGTTTAGTTCTATGGGAGTCAAGATTCGCCAACGGGAGCCAAGTGATGGGAGCAACGTATTGATGTGACTGAGTTGCTGAGTAGGTGGATGACACTGCTGAAAGTCACTATCACAAATCCTATACTTGGGATGCACCATCCTGGCTTGTACTTAGGTGGAAAATTTCAATGCCATGCAACTAGATTAGCTCAGAGTGCGTTCAGCCCTGTGCACCGGATTGCTGATGTGTCCTGGACCTTCTCTTCACTATTTATTTGTCTCCCAGCAGTGGCCTCTATAATCTACAATAGCTTCATCCTCATCTGAGATCAGCTACTTCCATTTGCCCAATCTGGTAAAGACTGGTGATGTATTGTATCTCGGTCTCGGCCTCGGTCTTGGAACTTTATCTGGAACTGATGGGCATGGTGTAGAGTGTGAGGGGGAAGCAACGATCTGACCGAGGACTGAAAAATAAGAATTTTGCCGTAAGATCTTGCGAAATCAAACAAAAACGTAGTATATGAACATCCTCTGGCCGTAACCTCTATGCTTTACTGATGAGTTCGTACTCTTAGGTTCGTCGAATATCGGATTCCGCGCGGCCCGGATTTATAATCCCATCATTCCGACGGGATGTCACTATATATGAGTCGTCCCGATTTATTGATTCGTAGATATGAACTTAATTCCATCAATATCCAGAAAACCAGAAAACACAATGACCAGCCTTCTTGTCGTGGGAGCCACAGGCCAGCAGGGCGGAGGCGTCATCAGCGCGCTGCTGGGCTATGGCCGTACCGATCTCACCATCAAAGCATTGACCCGGAATACCTCCTCTGCTGCGGCTCAAAGTCTGTCTAGGAAAGCGGTTCAGCTGTGCAAGGGAGATCTTCTCGACCGCCAAAGCCTACTCAACGCCTTGGATGGCGTGGATGCTGCGTACCTTGTCACCGACTTCCGCGGGCCGGAGGATATTGAAGGGGAGATGAAGCAGGGAAAGCAATTCGTGGATGCTGCGAAAGAATCAGGTTGTCCATTTCCTTCTTGGATCGTGTGAAAATTTGTATCTGGAATTTCTTGAGCCATAGCTAACGAATCAACGCAGGTGTCAAACATATCGTGTTCTCTTCGGTGGCTGGAGCCGACATTTCGAAACCAGTCGATCACTTCTACACCAAGTATCGCCTAGAAGAGTACATTAAACAGTCAGGCCTCAACTGGACCATAGTCCGGCCTGTGGGCTTTATGGAGGTGTTGCCACCCCCCGGCATTGGGAGGTTTTTCTTCATGAGCGCAATGGCTTCGCTCATGGGCGACACGAAACAGAAATACGTTGCATGCGAGGATATTGGGAAAGCCGTAGCGGCAGCCTTGATCAATCCGACCAAATTCAGCGGAAAGGTGGTTACTGTTGCCGGCGAAGTAGCCAACGTTGATGAACTGCAATCAGCCCTTGAGAAAGGAGAGGGACGCAAGGGCTGGGGGAGGATCTGGCTTCCTCGCTGGGTTATCATTCGGCTGACACCCCATCACTACAGACAGATGTTTGATGTAAGTAAAAATTCTTTCCTGGGCCATTCTCGCCCATTTGCTTACGAATGAACGACAGTGGCTCTTTTATGAAAACTGCCAACCTGGAAGCCCAGAAGAGACTAAGGAAATTGTTCCAGACCTGCTGAGCATTGAAGCTTGGGCTCGGAAACAGCAGGCTGAGAGAGCGATCGCCACCTAATGCAAAGAAGCAGTGGTATGTTTGAAAATCATGCTTGCTGCATTAAATAGCTGAAGATGTCACTTGCGGTATTGGTATAGTTGGAAAGTTGTTTGTGGCAAGTCAATGTCCATAATGGCTTGGCAGCGCCTATCTTTCAAAACACCAACTAGGTTTTACTTTATCATAGAATTACGCCATGTGTTCTAATTAAACCACATGACCTCCGGGTTTCTTCTCATCCTTGCGACCTCTATGTAGTGTGGAGGCAACCTTCCCAGTCAACATACGGTCGACATCGGGCAGCAGCAAAGCGCATATCAGCGCAATCCCCGAGAAGGCGATGCTAACGTAGAAGATGGTACGATACGCATCTGCGTTGGCCAACTTGTTTGCCCAGACCCCCGCAGCAATGATCTGATCACTTATTTCAGGAATGTCGCTGAAGCCTGTCCCCGTGCTGAGTGCCGTGATGAACGCAGCGACACTCGACGATGGCAGGCCGGCCTCTGTTATGGCTGGTGGGACGCGCGCAGGGATCGTCTCGGAGAGGCGGTTAGTGAGAACGACGTTGTAAATCGTAGAAGCGATGCAGCTGATGAAGAAGCGGATGGAGCCTGCGAGCCCTGAAGCAGAGCCCAAGTTGGCTTGATCCCAGGCTGATATCGTGACAATGGTGATGGCCAACGACTCGGCCCAACCGATGAAGAAGGTGCCGAGCGCAACGAATGTTGCGGCGCGTCCTCTGCTGTCAGGAGTGCTGGTTGCTGTACAGCCGAAGAAGATGCCACTCAGGAACACCATGACGACGCACTGCCACTTTAGATAACCGATTGGTTTCGCTAGAAACCCACCGACTATCTGTCCAAGGATGATGAACAGCCCAACAAACGACGCATACCAGGACGCTGTTGTCTCGTCCATATCGGTGTATAACTTAGCGATCATATTCGGCCAGACGATGGCCAAGGCGTAGTACACGCTGGCGCCGAGGCCAGAGAGGATGGTGGCGGCATTCCAGGGCCCGTTCTTGAAGAGATGCATCGGAACCAGCGGCTCTTTGAGATTGGCGAAGGATTCCCAGAGGACAAAGGCCACAAGGCCGACGCAGCCTGCGACAATCGTGCCAATGACATATGGAGAGCTCCATGCATAGACGTTCCCACCCCAGTTGAGGCCCATCATCAAAATCAAGAGACCGCCGGTATACAGCGTGGTGCCAACGTAGTCAAAGTCCTTGATAAATTTCAGCAAGCTAGCGTTTTCGCCATGCTTCATCTTAAAGGTCGGCGGATGGTAGAAGAAGAACCAACACAGGAAGCTGGCCACATTGATTCCTAGCAGAACATAATAGCAACCCCTCCAGCCGACGCCAGGGTGATTTTGGAGGAAGGCGTGGGATATGACGGGGGCAATACCAGACCCGGGGATGGTGAAGATGTAACACGCGGCATTGCCGGCCAGACGGTACTTCATGGGGACGAGCTCGCCCATGACGTAGTAGTAGGAGAGCTGCGTAGCGGCTGCGATGCCGACGATGGTGGTGCCGCCGATGAGGGCGTTGATGCTCTGGGCCGTGGCACACACGATGGAGCCAATGATTCCAAGACCTGCGCCGCCGACGAAGACCCATCGGCGGCCGAAGATGTCTGTGACTCTGCCAATGATGGTGAGGGTCACGGCCGACGTGAGCGTGTAGGTAAGTGCAACCCAGACAACGTTGCCGTCCTGTAGTGGTGATTGTTAGTTATCTCGTCATAGATCATGGCTGTCAAGGTGCACTGCTCACCGGACCAATGTCATTATTGATTATTGTCAGGATTGGGGCAGCATAGCCATACCCAGCCACTCCCGCCATGAGGCCGAGGCCGATACCTGCCATAGTACCGATGAAGAAAGGGCTCGTGAAATAGCCCGGGGGAAGGCTATCTTGGTCGACTTCGAAGGTATTGTCCTCATCCTTCAGAGGTTGATCTGCGTTGTCGGGCCCCGACGGGACCTCTCGATGATCAACCTCATGTTTCTCGCTCTCATGCGAGGTGTTATCTGGTAATGGAGGCATCTCTGATAGTGTTGCCTAATAAGCGGCAAGGAACCAGCTGTAGTTCCCAAGTCGTAGATATATCGACCACCGACCACGAACCAACTGCATTGCTCGGCGGACAGGAATGGGTAACTTCATCCGATGGCTCAGGGGCTCCACAAGCCCCTTATCCAAGCGACAGAGTCGAGACTCGTTGTGGCTTGAAGAACAACGAGAGTTTGCAGGGTCGCTGAGTCATTAGTGCCTTGTTAGAATGGGGAAGAGGAGAGCAAGAAGTGCCATTCGTGACGGTAGAGCATTTCCGAGCAAACAGCTTCTCTTCCTGACCACACACGATGACGCATCTTGATGCTCATCAGAGGGAAACAGGACGGCGGTGCTTTACCGTCTCCCGACAATGCTTCTGCTATGCGAGATGGGTGCCTGGTCCCTGTGACGCGTTTCGACAGCTGGGTCGTGTGGCTAAGGGAGTTACGGAAGCAGCCCTCTGAGGCAAATGGTTTCCGTCCGTCGCCAGCTGAAAAATAAACTGCTGTGACTTGCTGTCCAGCGCCGATGTGCCGGTGCAGCTCATGGGACTGGGCCTTTGGGAATGTGATGGGCAGGGACGGGCTCGTGTTTGCGCGTGGATGAGGACCCAACTGTTTACATATACACTCGCAAATGCACCGTGGGCAACTCTGGTGGGGGTTTCATCTTCCAGATGTCTTTCTTTCAACTATTCAGTGTGTTGAGTTGTCGGATTTGGCATCTTCCTTTGCTTTTTAACTTGATACTCAAACTCTCTCCCATCTTTCTTTCAACATCCGGGAATTGAAGCCATGGCGAGAGATGAAATCAGGCCCTGCATGCCAGCCGTTGCAGAGAATGTTCTGCTGCGCGAGAGAAGACTCTGCCTTTCTGTGGAAACACTATTGGTTAGTATCATCAGGTGCTTTGGTGATGCACTTGTTGGTTGGATATCACAACTTTTGCGGGAGGAAGTAAGCTGCATGCGTCCCTTGGAAAACTCTGACCAACACAACTTCTCTTGACCTCTCGCGCGGTTTCCCTCCAATCTTCCTGCGCCGTTTTGTTCTCACCCACCTCATCGTGATTTCGTCAACAGTAACACATTCCTTCCTTTGACCACTATCCGTAGCGCCTACCGACGCTGCCATGCCATCAATCTCATCCACGGCCGCGGCCGTGACCGTTGGATTAACGGGCATCTGGGTCATTTGCTCGTCCTTCTTCCTGCTCCGCAATTACATCAAGGCCCGTGCTATTGGTGTACCCATCCGTGTGATTCCTGTTAGCCATAGCAACCCTTTCTGGATGCTGATGGACCGGCCTGTCCTCGGCGTTCTCAGACGCTTTGGACTCGAGAACACCAGCTTTGCCAGATACGGTTTTCGCCTATGGGAGATTGAAGATCGCGCCAAATCACACCAGGAGATAGGTCCGGCTTTTATTCTGGTAACCCCGGACAGAAATTGGCTATACATTGCCGATCCAGATACTATCAATGAGGTGTTTCGCCGAAGAACTGATTTCCCCTCGGTGTGTCGAGCTGACAGGTATTTGTTTTCCCGGCCCTGCTCTGTCACATTCCGCCTGAATTGGCGATTTTAATTCAGCAGAGCGAAGGTTAATGCCATGTTTGTTATAATATAGAGGTTCTCGACGTCTTTGGACCAAGCATTGCCACGGTAAGATCTTGCTGTATCTCCCCCCCATCAATTTACTTGCTTTCTAACTTTAATAATTATAGGCTGAAGGGGCCAGATGGAAGGTACAGCGCAAGATTGTAACGAGCTGCTTTACCGAACCCACAAACGAGATTGTCTGGTCCGAGAGTCTCTGGCTTGCCAAAGACATGTTGCAATACTGGACTTCAAAGCCCTCTCTTGCGACAACCGCCCGGGACTGCCGCACCTTGTCGCTGAATGTACTCTCTCGTGCTGGATTTGGAAAGTCGTTTAAATTCGAGGGTCAAGAAGAACAAACTAGCTCGAGTGAAACCTACCAAGGGTCTTTGCAAATGATCCTCGAAAATTGTTTCCTCATTTTTCCGTTTGGTACTAAGGCACTTGGAAACCCTTGGCTATCAGAGAAGCTAAACAAGGCCCACAAGGCATGCGAGGCCTTCCAAAACTACATGACGACCATGTATGAGGAGGCCAAGGGAGCGGATAACTCAACCAGCAAGAATTTCATCGCCTCATTGGTCCGCGCTAGTCAAAGGGAGGATGAACATGCGCTGACAGAAAAAGAGCTATACGGGAATATGTTCACATTCAATTTTGCTGGCCATGATACTACGGCACACACATTCACTTTTGCTCTATATTTTCTTGCTGCGCATCCAGATGTCCAAGCCTGGATCAACGAAGAGATTAGGGAAGTCTTCAAGGACGAGGACTGCAGCTACACCCGTGACTTTCCCCGACTCAGACGCTGCCTGGCGCTTATGCTCGAAACACTCCGACTATATACACCAGTTCCTGTAGCCAAATGGACAGAGAGCCAAGAGCAAAGTCTCAATGTTGGTGGCGGCAAGACGGTTGTTATCCCCCCAAATACAATAGTCCTCCCATCCTACGCAGCTATTCAGAGTGAGCCGGATCACTGGGGCAATGACCCTCTGGTCTGGAGACCGTCACGGTGGATTGAGCCTACATCGGACTCAATCTCACGACCAGGCTCGGAAGAGCTCATCAACTGGCGCAAGGGGACGTTCCTCGGCTGGTCTGACGGCGCGCGTGACTGCCCAGGCCGCAAGTTCTCCCAAGTGGAGTTTGTTGCGACCATGGCGACGCTGTTTCGGGATTGGCGTGTTGATCCGGTTCTGGAACGTGGAGAGACGCTGGAGAGCGCACAAGAGAGAGTGAAGAAGCTGATTGAGACGGATTCAGGCCCTGTTCTTCTACTCCAGATGCTTCACCCTGAGCGTGCGCCTCTAAAATGGACTCGTTGGAAGGCTGAGTAGGATGGAAATGTTGACCCTACGTCTTTATTGTTAACTCTGGTATAATGTCTTTCGAAAGAAAGTGTCATAGGGATAGCTATGACGGGAGCTTACATTGTGTAGTAGAATGGATATATGCTAGATTCTGAGAAGTGACACGGTCCTCGGAACAGATCCAAGATGTTTCTCTGTGTAGAGGACTTCAATTCAATAAGACAATAAGTCTTCTTCCGGGATATCTTTATCGTCTTAGAAACATTATATTGTCGAGCCAAGAATGGTCCCGCATCAAACCTCCGTATGACGTATCGCATCCATCCAGGCCAGCTAGACGCGAGCCGCTGTAGTCGGTATGTGTGCGGCCGGCAAGAAAACCCACAACAGGGAGGGGTTCAGTCACTGTTGCGGCCCATTTGCATATAGAACTTGAGGGGCATCTTGCTAAGCTAGTGGGGGGTCGACGCCAAAGCATCACTTGCCTATCCTTTGCCTCGATCTGTGTCTCGGACCAAGCAATGACACAGCAGAATACGAGTCAGAACCACTAATTTCAAGTGATACTCATTGCGAATTCCCACAAATGTAAATGCACATCTTTGTGGGCGCAACACATTAGTGCCGGCACCAGTACAGCCACTGATACATCATACAGAGTCCATCACACTCCACGAGGCATCCAATGCATTGAAGCGGGGCAGAAATAGGCGAGACCAACCGAGGGGTAGCATTGGACGCTCTTCGGATGGAATATTGAAATGCTAATTGGACATCAAGAACTGGATGACACCGCTGGGCAGAAGAAGCCCGAGAAGCAATTGGTCACTGAACGTTATATCTTCGGCGACTCTATCTCGTCCATTTTTTTCTTGATGCTATTACAGAACAGGCATCCTCGCCCACTATTCACACGCAGCTGCCTTCCGGTCACAATTTTCTGACGCCTTTGTGGTGAATGGTGGGTCGGATGCCTCGTCGTCGCCCTCGCAGGCGCCAGAGACCCATGCCAAAGACGCTCGATGTCTTAAATTCATTTGTTGAATTACCCATGGTAAGCAATCTGCAGCGTCCGTGATGTGCTCAGCCATTAACGGCGAATCCGAATCTTAGCTGTGAGTTCCGCAACTCAACAGCCTCCACAGCGCAGGCTTGGCTCGCGATTTGCGATGTAAAGATGCCATTTGACCTTGGATAATTTCCGGATACTTGACAAATTAGGTATAGAGGGCTTATTAGTCGCAAAAGTGAGCGCGCAATCTGTTGAATGACACACGGATGCGGTCCAATGTACTGAGTGGTGAAGTTGTCTGGAAGCATTCGGAATTCTTGCGATGGATGACCATCCGCTTCACGTTTTGCCCAACTAATTTCCATTCAAGCACCGAAATTTTGTTGAGATTGGCTGTAAAAAGAGCGTCGAATAGCTAAGAATTGCGCTAGAATGATGAAGAACAATTCTCTTGCTATACGCACACGCGTGTGGGAGCGGGATAACCTTCACATTTGTGGTAGGACATCTGGACTACTTTGGCAATTTGCCGATGTTGGTTGGTGCTCTCGACTCACTTCTGTTACGCACATTTGGGAATATTCCGAAACGATTTTGCACAGCCATTCAGACTCTAGATTATTATATAAGTCCGTTCTGCGACTCGCCTACTAGCTAACTTGTGTCTTTAACTCATCACGCACAGAACAATATCGACCATCACCGTGGAAGAATTCCTATTCAAGCCCATTCCCAACCTTTTGCTTCACTCACAGTAATCACCAAGCCCCAAAAATGGCCAAATCAAAGAGCACGCGTACTCCTGCGTCCCTGTTTTCTCAGCCCTCCAACCACGGGCAAATCACTCCCAAGACCAAGACCAAGAAGAGCAGGTTAGTAGGCGTATCCAGCTCAATTTGCCTTGACTGACCGTGATTCTGTCCCAGTGAACACTCCTGCAAACACAAGCGCGCACAATATGATGCGGCGCCACGCTCAGATCCGGCTCCCCAGAGTGATCGTACCGACTACTATACGGACAAGGCCGGATCAGCCATCAGAGGGTTTGAACAGCAATTTGGCGGCACTGGTAGCAAGTAGGCACGACCTGGAACGTTTGTGTTGAAGTTGGAGCGGCAGGAGGATTGGAAAGATAGGCCATTATCTGGATGGCAATGATGTTGGGGAACAGGCTCAAGTTTAAATGAGCGTCCTTTCATTTGTTTTTATTGGCTAAGCAATCTATGAGGAGGTGTTGAATAAAAGCCTAGATTACATGAATACCGGAAAGTGGCAACGCTTGAAATATAAACCATACTTCTCTCATCTCAAACAAGATAGAGCACCGTCTGCTTTGGTCTAGCAGGATGACGAGACCATTCCACCGCTACTGGCAGTCGCCCCTTGTGGACACAAGACGCGGCAATCGCAAGATCTAGATTTGAGGAATGGTGACAGCCTGTTTCAGTTTTGACTCTCAATATCTCAGTCTTGCCCCCCTTGCTTGTTCTCACGTGAGGGTATACAATCTTGGGATCGAAAATGGGACATGAACGGGCTTCAAGTATCTATGGATCACCAAAGCCCGAAATCAGCCTGATATTATGAAGGAACATTTGACCATTGAGCTAAAACTTACTTACAACATCCTTGACGATGGTAAGTCTTATCACATTCAAATAATTAAAAGTGATGGTCGGAGATTATTCAATATTGACCGTCATTGGTCTTCAAATATTGTGCATTCTTTCTCCTGTATAGATTTACATGTTAATCGCCGCTTAATGTGCTTTCCATTCGCGAGAATACGTCAAATGGTTCGAACTCCTAGCGTGAAAACTTGTAGACATTCCCCTCAACGGCTCGAGGATATGTGGCATCGCGCGAAGTGGGTAGACTAAAAGGCCTCGAAGACTTAGTTCACAGGGCAGAGGAATTCGATAGACTGAAACAAGGCATGGCTTTGAAACGGCGGGCTGGTCCAACCACCAGGGAAGGCAACCGGCGACAACAGCGGCCGAAAGACGGCACTGGAGGCCGCAGCTGGGGCTACAAGATTCTCGCTGGTATATTGTACAGCTCTATTCCTTCGTAAATAAGATTAGTTGAACAGATATCCTTCCACGCTCAATGGATTTCAAATTGGTTCGTAGAATCTGCTAAATATTCTCGTCAAGGGGGATATGACCCCAGCCACTCGTGGAGCATGTGAGACCGGGTCTTTCGAAGCCGCTGACATAAGTGAATCATTTCACCAGGGAGGTCGGGAAGTTTGAAACATCAAGTTCACACACACGTGTGTCTTGTGTCTTATCCTGTGTTTAATATCGGGGTTTGGGCGTTGTGGACAAGAATAATTTGCAGATCTAGTGAACCCTTGGTTGTGATCTTCCCTTGAAATCTCCTATAGAAGCGGTCGATCCGAAACTCATCCAAAGATGAGCCCATACGGCCCTCAATGAAACCCTTGGCGAATCCAGATTCTATGATGAGTCAAATACTGGTTTTAATTTATCTCCTGTCTGGTTTTGCTTATTCTGCATTTCTTCGCGGCAACGCCGTGGACGTTGATTCTCTCGACCCTTTGGGAAAGAGCGCCCTCGCTTTTCCAAAGCCGGCTTATCACAACGGATGGGGGACATTTGATCAATTAATCGACCACTCAGATCCCAGTCTGGGCACGTTCAAACAGAGGTACTGGTACAGCACCCAGTATTGGAAGGGCCCCGGGTCCCCCGTCGTCCTGGTCAACTCCGGCGAAAGGAGTGCCCAGGGGACGGACAGGGTGTACCTCAGCGATGCCCTGCTGCCAGGTCTCTTCGCCAAAGAGACAGGCGCGGTGGTCATCCTCATGGAGCATCGATATTGGGGACGGTCCTCCCCGTTTGACACATTGACGTCCGAAAACTTGAAGTACCTCACCCTCAACAATAGCCTGAAGGATATCATCAACTTCGCCCAAACGTGGGTACCCGACTTCGATCCTAGCGGGAGTAGCTCGCCTCAGCGCGCACCTTGGATATACACGGGGGGCTCCTATGCTGGGGCATTGGCCAGCTGGCTCGCGTCGTTGTATCCCGGGACCTTCTGGGCTTATCACGGCAGCAGCAGCGTTGTGCAGAATATCGGAAACTTCTGGCAGTATCATCGCCCCATCCAGGAGGCGACCCCGCAAAACTGTAGCAGGGACCTCGCTCGGGTGATCGACTACATCGACGATACGCTCTTGAACGGAACAGAGGATGAGAAGTTGTTCTTGAAGGCCAGGTTTAAGCTGGAAGAACTTCAGGATGCTGACTTTGCAGCGTAAGTTGGAGCTTTCCAAGAAGAAACAACTATGGGGCATCACGAAGCTGATCTCCTTGCGTTGTAGTGCGATCGCAAGCGGACCATGGCTGTGGCAGAGAACGCATTTCTCCGACCAAAGAAACAAGGGCTTTAACAGGTATCATAAGTTCTGTGATTATATCGAGGTGTGCTCTCTTGGAATATTTATTTTGAGACTGGTTTAAGGGACATATGACTGACTTGAAGTGAAGAATTCTGCGTCATGGTTCACCTGGACAGTCCCAGGACCCTCGGGGGTTGGACTTGAGAAGGCGCTTCAGGGATATGCTCGGTGGTTTACACAGGTACATCTTCCTAGCTGTAAGTTCAAATGCCGTGGATTTTTATCTTGAAACTTTCTGATCATTTATTTGCCTTAGATTGCGAGAGGGAAGCTGGCTATGAAGGCTGGAAGGGAAGGTTCAACACTGGCTGCTTTGACAGCCTCAATCCTTCTAACCCTGCCTACCACGACCTCACGGTCAATAACTGGGCCAACCGTCAATGGAACTGGATGCTATGCAATGAGCCGTAGGGTTTCTGCACCAAGGTCACGATGAGGGAGTAATGCTAACCGGCGATAGATTTAAATGGTGGCAGAACGGCGCACCGAAGGGCACATCCACCATCGTTTCAAGACTGCTGGACAATGAGTACTGGGAGTCGCTATGCCCCCTCTATTTCCCCGAGGGGGGCTACGGTATCCAGAAGAATTTGACGGTAGAGAAGATAAATGAGTGGACGGGCGGCTGGACTGTCCATCCCATCACCCGCCTGCTCGAGTCCAACGGTCAGTTTGACCCGTGGCGAGATGCCACCGTGAGCGCGGTCGATCGGCCTGGAGGTCCTATGGCAAGCACTCCAGACCACCCGGTCATATTGATGCCTGAGGGCGTTCACTGCTCGGATTATTACAAAAGGGATTGGGACAGTAACCCGGAAGTCAAGCGCACTGTTGACGAGGAGATCAGGATCATGAGGAGATGGGTACGCGACTTTTACGAGCATGGCGGAGAGGCAAATGGACATCCAAATGAACAAACAAGTGGGCAGACGCAGAATAACGGGCAAACAAATGGACAGACGGGTGGACAATTAATTGGCCAAATCGTTGGGCAGATTGGAGATTTACGAAGATGATGCGATTAATGGATAAATGACTTGCCTTGGGCGCTTAGATAGAAGAAGATGTAGAAGTTTTGTCGGGCATGCGTCCATTTCTCGTATGGCTCGTACATCCCATTCTTCTTTCCAATGATTCCGGCACGGCGCATATCTGTACAATCAACAAATGACACAATTTTCCCCATGGAGAGAAAGTGGGTAAACGGGAAGCCGAGGCAGGATGATGCGCTCCGCGATGACAAAATCACGCCGCTGCTGAATCAGTTCAGCTGGGTGGGCATTGATTATTTAGCTCAGGGCTGAGAGCAAATAGCGCTTCATTCATCCCGGTCCGTTTGGCGCTTGGCCTTTTTTCACTTTAGTGACTGGCTGCTCGGCCTCATTATCATGCCGCCGGTCAGTCCAACGAGTGTCTTGCGGAGATGCGGAGATGGTGATGCGGACCTCACTGTCCTTTCCCTCAGCCAAACGATGCCTACGGTTGGGAGAGAAGCCCAAACAATTGAGCCGATTGTGGCATTCATGTAGGGCGATGGCGTTGGGTTTGAGCATATATAAGATGAAAATGCGACACGATGTGGTGATGTTGTCTGCATCATTGCTTCAACCTCCGAAGAGAACAAATGGAGTCGCTACACCTAAGCCGACCGCTGACGCTGAAATGCGGCCTCACCATCCCCAATCGCCTGGTGAAATCGGCCCTCGCTGAGAAATTTGCGACAAGAGATTCGCTTCCGGCCAGCAAACAGTGCCTTTCTGCCTATGAGGAGTGGGCAGACGGCGGCTGGGGGATGGTCATCACCGGTAGGATTTCACCCAGCGGACTGCAGGTTCACTCCACGAGACTGACACGATTGATGCAGGAAACGTCCAAGTAACCCCAAAGTATCTCGGAGCGAAGGGCGACATTGCATTTGACCCGGCAAGGAAGGACGAGGAGAAGGTTCTTCAGGCGTGGAAGCAGTGGGCAGCGGCCTGCAGCAAGAATGGGACAAAGGCCATCGTCCAGATCAACCACCCAGGCAGACAATCACCGGCCGGAGCTGGCTGCCGTGGCCCATTCACCAAGAACGTCGCGCCCAGTCCTGTCCCTCTAGATTTCGGCGATGGCCTGCTCCCCAAGATCATCGGCTCCGTCATGTTCGGCACGCCCAGGGAGATGGCCGTGGCCGAGATTGAGGAGATCATCGAGCACTTTGCCAGCACAGCCCGCCTTGCAGCCGACGCCGGGTTCGCGGGTGTCCAAATCCACGGCGCGCACGGCTATCTCCTCACGCAGTTCCTCTCGCCCAAGACGAACAAGCGGGTGGACGACTACGGCGGCTCTGCGGTCAAGAGGGCGAAGATTGTGGTGGACATCATCCAAGCTGTACGCGCTGCTGTGCCGAGCGGTTTCTGCGTGGGGATCAAGCTGAACTCGGCAGACTTCCAATCCGTCTACGACATGAAAGACTTTAACGAGCAGCTGGGGGCCATAACGGCCGCCGGCGTCGACTTTGTGGAAGTCAGCGGTGGGACGTACGAGAATCCGGAGATGATGGCCAACAGCGCCGTGGTGGAAAAATCTGACCGCACCAAGGCTCGCGAGGCCTTCTTCCTGGAGTTTGCCAAGATCATCAGGTCTGATTTCCCAGATGTCCCTCTCCTGGTTACGGGAGGCTTCCGCACACGCGAAGGCATGGAATCCGCAGTGTCGGAAAACGACTGCGACATGATTGGGCTTGGCCGGCCTTCGGTGCTGCAGCCGTCGATGCCCAAGAGCATCATCCTCAATCGCGGCATCCCAGACTCTGATGCACACGTGTATACAAAGGAGATCCAGACGCCGTGGTACATGGACATTGGGGTCAAGGCAATCGGCGCCTCTCGTCAAGACGTGAGTGCATCGCAATTATTTGTCCCCCAGTCGGCTGCTTTCATCGTGCTAACTTGACGTGTCACAGGCCTGGTACGTGAAGAAGATTCACAAAATGGGATCTTGAAGGCGGATTGAGATGGCTTTCTTAGGCATCACTGTATCAAGCGTACTCGAAATAGTTTCATCAAGTATAGGAGCAAGGGTTTTTTTTTTTTTTTTTTTTTTTTTTTTTTTTTTTTTTTTTTTTTTTTTTTTTTTTTATTTATTTTTTTTTTTTTTTTTTTTTTTTTTTTTTTTTTTTTTTTTTTTTTTTTTTTTTTTTTTTTTTTTTTTTTTTTTTTTTTTTTTTTTTTTTTTTTTTTTTTTTTTTTTTTTTTTTTTTTTTTTT